>VWPW01007426.1:1095651-1146043 GCA_013389825.1 Crypturellus undulatus
TGCCGGTGCGGGGCAGGCTGCGGCCGCCAGGCGGGCGGCGGCGCGCGGGGCGGGCCGGGCCGCCTGCTTGAGCGCCTCAGCAGCCACAGGAAGGGCGCCGACCCTGTGCCACCCCCTCGCCCCTCTCAGTGCATTCCAGCCACCCTCTCCTCCTAAAATAATAGCAAGGACAAAGCCCTTCTGCCGCGGCTGAAGAGGGAACGCTTCACGGTCATAACAAGAGCTAAAACTAGCAGCAGATAAACTGCTCCCCTATTGCGTTTGACAGAGCGAAACTACACAGTGTATAGCGACTTTAGAGCAGTTGCCAAGTAAGGCACAGAAATAGCTTAGATGAAGTTGAGCTCCTGGTACTGGCTGCGTAGGCAACACCTATCACACCATCGCCAACAGGAGGAAATGTTCCCTCCTCAGTTAGCACTAACGTCACAAAAAGCAGATACCTATAAGCATTTAAGCAAATCAGGATTAAAATTTTCTTACAATCTCCACCTAGAACCATTCAATACAATTTAATGTAAAAATAGAATATCAGTGTTTTAATGTGGGCCAGCTTCTTTTCTCCTTATGGAAGGACAAAGACCTTTCCTGAGTGACAGCTCTGTCCCTTACTAGGTCAAAGAGCCCTTTGTTCCACCCTAAACGAGGTGAACACATAGTAGGACGGATCCCAGCAGCAGAATATGGAAGCCACAGCTGAAGCAAGTTGTTCTGTTTCTCAAATTGCTTGGGCATTTTCATTGAGAGCCTTCTGCCTGTCAAGGCTGTCATCCATGGCCCACAGAACTTCATATAGTGAAGAGGATGGAAGCAGCACAAGCAAAATTATTTTCCATATGGACAGTAGTCAGTGAACTGTGTTCTTTAAGAGCAGTGAACACAACATTTAACATTTTAGGTTGGATTTTTATATCATTGTTAAAAGGGAAGAACAGGAAAGTATAAAAACCACACACACACACAAATAAAAATGCAACACTTCCAGTACTGCTTGGTATTATCTTGTAGCAAAACTTGACAAATTGTTCATTGAAATTTCTCTTTGCCTCTAGAAGACAGACCATTTCATTAACAGTAGTTGTTCCCCACCAATGAATGCCACAGTGTGATGCAAGAGTTCCCCAAATTAATGGCATGAATGGAGGAAACTTGTCAAAAAAAATGCCCTCAAATCTGCTTGATGTCTTTTAAAAAATTGGTAAAGGTAAAAATAAAGTCTATAAACTATGCCTAACATCCCAATGTGTTAAAAGCTCTATACAGAAGAGTGGTAACACAGACTCAGTCTGGGCATGAAAGATAAGATGGAGGTAAAACAGATTCTTGTAAAGCACTTGTAACAGCTCACTTCAAGGGGCATGGAGGGAAGAGCAAAATCCAGGAAACACCTGGATAACAGAAGCTACCTCCTCCAGATACACTCCATCTGCACCGGAGGAAAGTTGGTGGGAATGAATCGAAAAAAATCAATTTAATCTTTTGACATGCACACACGCAGGATGATCGTGTGATGCTTTTGCAGTTAAGATCTGCCAGAGAACTTCTAGATAGAGGATGTTATAATCTTTTAAAATATAGTATTGAATTTCTTTTTGTTTACTCTGCTTTCATGGTTTCAGCTTGAAGCTCTAATTTGTTTCAAAGTCGACTTTTGTTTTGCTTTTAACTGCAGAGCCTGTCTCAAGGCAGTAAGGTGAATCAAGGTGGGACTTGCAGTTAAGGATGCACTGTCTCTTCACAGGCAGTATCCTCATTCCCCCAAGGCTTGAGCACGAGGACAAGGACAAGGGCTGGGGCTGTTGCTTGAGCCAGTGAACAGATCTGCTCTCACCCAGTGCCAAGTTGAAGGAGACCCTTCAAAGAGCAAACACAGCTCAAAGCTTCTGTCTTGCAGGCCAAAGCCTTTTCACATCATGAGAACTGTCTATATTTTAAGGAGAGTGATCTCAAAATTTTCTCAAAATTGTCTGAAAAAGGCTCTAGACGTCTTTGGCCTGATAGGTATATGGAGAACTTTGAGATAGAGAAGAGACACTCGCCTTTAAATCATATTTCAGGTGAACAGATTTGTGTCAGAGCAGCTCAAAGCGATATTTAACACCATCAGATTTTGTTTATGTAGCTTGGTGTCCCTCCAACAACCAGTGTAGCATTCAAACTGAATACCACAGTCCTGTTTATAAGAAACATCATCCCACTGGTTTTAAAGCTCATCATACCTCATTATGATTTGTGAGAAACCTTTTTTTAATGCACTTTAAGCTTTCACCATTGATGGTCACATGTACTTTTTTTATTCCTGAGTTTGCTATACTTCATTCATTGAAAATCTCACTGGAAATGCCTATAATGCAAGATATTCAAAAATAAATCCTGTAGTGTTCCTGCATCTTATTTGCAGGTGGAAAAAAACATTCATTTCTGCTTGGCATGTTCAGAAGAATGAAAAGAAATGAAATTTTAGCTGATTAATACTTACCACAGAATTATGTTGTACAGTCTTGCAGTTGCCTCTGCATGTTTACTTCCTTTTCCTGCACAGGCAAATTTTGCCTTATTTCAGAAAGTTCAGGTATAGCAAAGAAACATTGGCTCTGACGTTGCTACTCATGATTCTCATCCTAGTCCAATAGGTCCAAGCTTTAAGTTAGATTGAGATCTGGAATATATGTGTGTGTAAATATATATTTTTTGGTAAGTTTGCTAGATGATGAAGCTTTCATAAACTGTTATGCTCTATTCAAAAAATAACAAAAATGAACAGATAATTGAAGCCACATGACTGGCCACTACAATAGAAAGGCTTTTCCAGGACAAAGATGAGTAAAAAGTATTTCTTGAAAATACTGAGACTATGAGAATGGAGCAACAAGGCATTCTAAAGCCATAAAAGTACCTTGACCAACTGCAAATACACAGCTTTGAAGATGACTGCACATTTTTCAGAATGTTTGATAACTCCCATCAGTCTAATGTCTGCCTTGCGTGAGTTCAGCTTCAATTGCTCGCGCTTCATCCATGTGCTAACCCCATCCAAGCACTGGGTCATTTCGATAATTGAAGTTACATGTAATAAGCAACTGAATGAAGTAAAACTGATTATTCAGAAAGAAATAAAAAAGCTGCAGTAGTTTAAAAGCTAGATTACATGAATTTGTGCTCATCTAAAAAAAATGCAGGAAATTATTTTCCTTGAATTCTGCAAGATCAAGTGTGCCACTGATTAAAACTTTGTCTACTGAAGTGGAAGAGCAGAACACTGATGAGTTTGATTGTCCTGCAAGCAAGATATTTTCAATGAGACTGTTAACAAAATGAAGCCACTATGATAATTTAATTCCTAGCTCAGGCCTTCCAGCAGCTTTTCAACATGAGTAATCTCCATTAGTGTTCAATACCCCAGAATTATAAATAACAGCCAGTGAATACATGCTGCTCAAATGTAGGCAGGCTTGAACTTAGGAGGTGGCTCATAACTTTCTCTGAAAGTCTCACTACCAATTGGCAATGCAAATGAATTACAAAAGCATATCAGATTATCATTTCAAATATAAACCTGTGATTAGTTACTACGCGAAGTAACGCATTCTTGACGGTGAGGGTGACAGAGCCCTGGCACAGGCTGCCCAGAGAGGTTGTGGAGTCTCCTTCTCCGGAGATCTTCAAGACCCGCTTGGATGCAGTCCTGTGCCATGTGCTCTAGGTGGCCCTGCGTGTGCAGGGGGGTTGGACTAGATGACCTCTAGAGGTCCCTTCCAACCTTAGGGATTTTTTTATTCTATGATTATAATAAAAAAAAAAAAAAAAAAAAACCCTAAAATATTCCAAACCAGCAGGAATCACCACGGTTGTCCAGTTGTGCAACTGCTTGTTACATAGGCATCTTTACATCTGAAAACTATTATGTAGGAACCTTTACATCTGAAAACAAGCCATTGATATTCTGCTGCTCGTTAGTATATTCATGTCTTTAGCAAAATATTTGGTGTTTTAGCAGAGTAGAATCAGCACCATTTTTTCAATGATGGTATGAAATTACCAGATAATGAAGATCAGAGACTTCAGTACATTACTCGAAGCTTATCACTGAGGAGCAGCACCTCATGACCACAGACTGTACTGTGGCCATTGCAAAATAACCTGCCTACCTCTTTGGCACTATGCGCCCTATCACATGCAGAGGAATTTGAAGGAGGAAAGAAAGGCTCCCAGCCAGGCTCTGTAAAGCCCAGGGAAATCCTATTTAACTCTTCAGCACTATCCCAAGGAAAGCTCTAATCAATCCAGGCTTACATTTTTACACAAGAAATACCACTGAGGCAGCAAGCCCTTAGAAATAATTGATAGATATTTCAGGGGAATTTGACCCTATCCTATTTGATCCAGTTAATAAAAACAAACATCACTAAGAGGAGATCTCGCCTGGGCTCCCTGGGCTGGGTAGGTATTTCGCCCAGTTTGTAAGCACCTGTCCTTTACATACATAGCCCCCATAATCAAGGGAAAGAATTTCTCCTCCTTCCTCAAAGCACGCGAACATGTATGTAATGAAAGCAAATCACTTTTTTCTCTCCTCTCTCTCTGCCATTTTCTACATTTTTTGCATCCAAGGCCTGGAAGTAGAAAGAACAAACATTTTTTGCCAGCCTCCAAATTTTTGCTAATTAAAGAACTTCTCCCCTGAGTCTAGGCAGCTCAGCATTGATAAAGTTTTGGAAATTTTTCAATAATCAGATTAGTTTGATCAAAAGAAGCTGCTAAAAAAGGCAAATAAATTGATAAAACCACACTGTGCCTAATGAGCTAAACATTAGTCACATAACAAGCTAGCAGACTATGAACTGTTAGATTCATAAAGCTTTACTTGCAAAAATAACTTTCATTGCAGGCAATTGTGTGAAGAACAAATATGATTACAACAAGGATCATCAAGTAGGCCATTAACATTTAAAATTATTATTTTCCTATTCACTTTTCCTCCCATAATTCTCCTTCAGAAACAAACAGGTTTTCTCTGGGCAGGAGAAAAGGACAACTCTACAACCATGTTACAGTTCAGCCTAGTACTTGGCAATGCTGCATCTGTAGAAAACAGACATTTGAAAGAGTATTTGGATTTATGCACCAGCAAGTGCAGCTATGAGCTTCAGAGCCACAACATGTGAGGCAGAGTCATGATCTAACATCCAAAATTAAATATTTTAGTAGACTTGTTTCAATTTACTTTATGGATTTTTATTTAACACTGGTTTAATTATAGGCAGAAGTTGTTTATTGTCTATAAACTTACTCAAAATCAAAGTAGGCTGTTTTCAGCAAACAGGGTATGTATTATTTTGAACATTATGACCAAAATGTTAAATTCTTGCCAGTTCTTGGGTTTCTGCTTTTAACCAAATGATTCCTTAAAGTCTTTAAAAGCAGCAGTAATTTAGGTTTACTTCCATTATATTGTGTAATGCAGTAAGTCATTGGAACGATGCTGTCAAATATTGTTTTGGACAGCAAGCAGCTCGTACGAACATTGGGCAAATTTCGCTGCTTTTAATCTTTCGCCACCGCACAAACTGCAAGCACAAGTGGGAGACTCACAGTACATTAAACTTTTAAAGAGAACTATCCTGTCTTCATCACAATACAAAGCCTATCAGCTACCGCTTATTCAACATGCAAAATGAAGTCTCCTCAAAGATAACATTCTGGGCTTTGAAAGGTCAAGTTTAGTTTGCAGCACTTCAAAAAATATCACACATGCATTTTGATAGGGAAAACTAGCATCTTCATGAAGCTGGAAAGGTTGATGTTTTTGAGGACAGAATCTGCTGCTAATATAAGAAGCAGTTTCACTACACGACTACATATTTAACTAGAGAAAGCAGCCAGGAAGTAGGTTCAACAACAGTCCTCCACTGCACGAGGCCTGAGAGGGGCTGGATGATTGAAGTGCTTGTTCTTTCTGCACCGGCAGCAGTGAGTGCTCATGTGAAGCGCTCACAGAACAGCCCACGTAGCCAGGCAGCTGCCCACCTGAGCAGAGAGAATAAAACCAACCAAAATAACAAGTGCTCAGAGACACACGAAGTATTTATTAGCAACATTGATTTGTGCTATGTTTTATTTCTCTATACAATGTAACTACTGCATAGCTTTAAAAAACCTTAAAAGAATCACTTATAACCAAGATGTACACAAATGAAAACTATGTTATCATCTGTCCAACATACAGTTTCTCTACCAAATCTGAAATGAAACTGCAAAATTAAAACACCTCGAGTCACTGGAACTAACCTACTATGACTGCTCTAAGAATCTTATTTTCCTGTCACCATGTTTAGTTTAACTCCCTGATACCGCAAACTGGGATCTCCCTAACGTTCCCCACTTATCTCAGCGGGTTAGAGGCAGCCCAAGTCTGTTGGTTACAAATGGAAAGCAAGAGGACGGGAAAAAGCCATTGTCTAGTGAAGCTCCAGAATATCTGAAGGTCACATTTAGATGAACCAATGTCCAGTTTTGATTTAGGAAAATTCTAGGAAACATATCAAAAAAGAAACCTACTAGTGTAAAGGTATATTATGCAGAAAAAAAAGAGCTAGACTGACCAAGCAGATATTTTTTCCTCTTTTTCATATAAATCTTTACTCTCATACATAGTCCAGAAGCTAAATAAGTTTACAGGATTATCAGGCTAGTGACACTGGATTGTGCTTCCCCTAATAGAAAAGGATGTTTAGTTTTAAATGTGCAGCTCTTCTAAACTTAGATGTCAACCGCTCTCAAGAGTAGTAAGCGAATAAATTCATGTACCTTAGACTGCAGTTCTCCACTTCCATGGTGTGATATGACTTTTGCCAAAATGGGGAAAAAAAAAAAAAAAAAAAGAGAAATGGGGGGAAAAAAATGAAAGAAACTATAGCAAACATGGCCTGCTTACAAATTAGTAAGCACACCTTCACTTGATGGAGAGAAAGCTACTTGTCTGTTGACTTTTATTTTTAAATGATATGCTAAAAGCTAAATTTCAGCATTTTTTAAAGAACTGTTTCTTCTGACAACTACCAAGCAGCACATATTGTCTTGTCTGCAACAAGTCACAAGCTAAAGCTCTGCCCATCCACAAGTCTTCATCTAAAAGTGAGAAAAGAATCAAAAACTATGGGATTACCCCTGCATGCAACACTGGGCCAACAGAGTAGCAACCTTTTAACACCAACTATCCTATAGCAACAGCACTTTTAACAGAAATGAGTGAATATGTGTTCTTGTAACTGCAAAGGAATCTTCAGCACATGGCTTTTAAGTTTCTGTAAACACAAAAAACTTTCAGAAGGCTCTCTGTTTTTAAATGACATCAAGACATAGTAAAGCATGAAATTACCATTTATGCTTTTCTCTGGCCAAAAAAAAAAAAAAGCAGCTAAACACAGTATGTAGTTGCTCACTTAATGTCTGCACATTAGCAGACACAACACAGCTTTACAATCAAGCATCAGTAACTACTGATGTACATACCAAGCCTAAACATACTTGTTACCGCACATTAACGTTAGCCCTTCACTGCTTTGAGGTATCACTATGAAGCACTATTAAAACAGAAGACTCTTTCCCCAAAAAATTCCTTTTGCTTAGTACTATTTTCCTAATAATGCAAAGCACATATATATATCAAAAAAGTTAAATATAAAAAGTCAGCTTATACAAACTTGAAATTCCTCATGTTAAAAAAAAAAAAAAAAACCCACATATTTAAGTAAACAAAACACTGTCTTGCCTTTATAATCATTCTAAAGGAGACAACCAACTAATCTCAACACAGCAAATCCTCAGTTTTGTCGAAGGCCCACATGTGTGCCCTCGGCAGCGCTCGAGTGCTGCTATGCACCACATGAGAAATCAGTGAGATGGGAAAACAATACACAGCAGCAAATGGTCAAAGTTGTTTCCAGCAACTCACATTAAAAGGCACCTTATTCAGAAACTTCATTGCACAGAGCAGCAGAGCGTTTTCAAGATCCTTCACTGAGCCTTCCTAGAACAGACTTGACCTGTTCCAGGAACAGGAAAACTAACTAGTTCTCAGGGCTACTACCAATTAAGAACAGAAAATTAACATAAAGCAAACCAGAGTTTCATTAACTATAACATTTCACAAAAAAAAAAAAAAAAAAAAAAAAAAAAAGGCTGAGACTTGCTTTGACAACACCAAGTTCTTTTCCATTTTATAAGTGCTGTCTTTTTCCCCAATTACTGTAGCCCGCATTATAAAGAGCTGATGCCATGACGAGGAACACAGCAATAGTATTTTAACGTGCTCTGCAAGCACATTAAGGCAGTGAACTCTGCCTGCTCATAGCAAAGCAGCGTGACTCCCGCACCTCCCTCAGTCTTTAACAGCTCTGCACGATTCTTTCTGATCTTGTCAGCCCTCAGTTTTTCCCCCTCACAGGGAGGAACGAGGTTTTACTTTTCAAGATGCTTAAAGAAAAAAAAACATGCTTGTGCTCAAAACCAAGTTTTCACCTGCATCTGTTGTACTTCTGAGATCTTAGTTAAGAAAAGGATACAAGAGAAGTTTTCACTAACACAAGGGTGTCCATAGAGGCTCAATCAAGGCTACCTCTCATTGCTGAGAAGCCCTAAAATACCTCTCGCTCACTGGTGGTAAAACTCAGCATTACGCCAAAAAGACAGTGCAGGAAGCCCATACTAATATGCACAACTTCCCGACACCAATGCAAGGTCTCTTCCTCGCTACACGATTAGAGGTGCTGCTGACTAAACTTCTGTATATTCAACTGTTATGGCACTGCCTCAGAAAATGCTTTAGTCCTAAACTAAGTAAATATTCTGAACGTGAGCTCTTCAACTTGAAAAAAAGAGAAACATCTTCTGGGGCATCACCATGACATATCTTGCCATCACACAAGTAGCACATGCACCAGACTGCCAAGTGGCTCCAACTTCAGCATCTCCTCAGCCACAAGCCCCCAGGTTCCCCAGGGCTAGCCTGCAGCCTCCCTCCCCATCAGTGTGGCGGGAGAGGATGTGGCTTCCCCAAAGCTCCACAACCCTGCACACTTCCCAGGAAGCCCACGACACCAGCACAGCCCAGTCCACCTTGAAGTGGATGGCTCAGGTGCAATCGATGCACTGCCAAGGGACATCCACAGGACCCACAGCACTTGCATTCCTGGGAGCAAAGACACTCGGGAGTGAGACACCCCAGGTTGGCTGTCACAGTCTGGCAGAGGTTGGTGGTGGGGAGGGAGAGGGGAAACAACCACCCACCTACCAGCCACAGTCTCTCCAGTGCCAAGTTCTGCTCAAAACCATCACCATCTGCTCCCAAATTCTCAGGGTACCTCAGCATCAAAGCTAGGGCAGTTTATACCAGCCGCTTAGGGGGTGCTCAAGTCCTTCCATGCTGAAAATTAGCTATGCTGCAGACCTCTCTACACCTAAGAGAAGTCATGCAGTAGGCTCTACCCCATTCACCTGAAGACTGTGCACAAATGCAGGAGAAATTCTTATCTGAGCAGTAAGGATTAGACAGCAGCAGCCACTGCCACCTTTGCAGTGCTATGCAAGAGTCACACTGTCCTTCAGCCCCTTCCCCAAGGGGGATGCTGACCAAATACAGCATGAAGCCTGCCACACCAGACTTAAGAATTTGTTTTAGAGTTTCTTATTCTTAGGAATACTACTTTAAAATTAACTGCTTCAGTAGATCAGGACATCTACAAGTTAAATAAATCTGCCATTATTTGTAGTCAGATGGCTTATATCAGTTCAAACCTTTTATAAAGGAAGTAAATCTCCCTCTTCTTGCGGGCGGTTAAGTTACCTCATGGTGCAATAGAGCACATGTTAAAGAACAGACAAATCTCAGTTCCTCAAGAGAGGAAGGCCCTACTTCTCAGCCAGGTCAGGCTCACACAACGCAGTGTTATGAATCCCTCAAATTTCATCTTCAGACACATCCCCCCCTCTCTCGCACTGTTTTCATTGCTAACAACCACCACCACTTTCCAACCTTCCCCGCTCCCCACCATTTACTGCATTTTAGAAAAGAGAACTTGGAGTAGAAGAGAATGTTCAAACTCCCCTCTTAAGTAGTTTTATGCTAGAATTCAAACAGGATACCCAAAGCTACTATTCCACTCTCCAAGTATCACCTACTTTTATATATATACATATCTATCTATCCATATACACACACACACAGCACTCCCCACATCCAAAAACCCACCCGGCACCCATTCTAAAACAAACCTGTTCCGGCAAGAGTTGTTCCGATTTACCTTTGCCAGAAGGATAAAAACAAAAACCTGAAATCCCACCAAACATGTTAAGTTCTATTATAAACAACCTGGGATTGACTATTGCAACCTGAGAAGCCTGCCAAGTTATCACTAAAAATCACTGCAAAACCATAGAGCCGAGGTATAATTTGTCCTACAGTGCGAATCCTTCTGCGCTGATCTTGACATCTGAAAAAAATCTACCTTCAACACATCACAGATTAATTATTTCTGACTGGTCACAGATCCTTCAATTTACAGTTATTACAGTTTTGCCCCAAAGATCTAGGAATGTTTGAAGAAAAAAAGTCTTCAGAAAAGTTTATATGTATTCACTTTTAAAACATTTCCTAAGCTATGTCAGGTAAGCAGGTAAGTCAGGTAAGTCTGCAAGGAATTAACACTGTACACATTATATTCATGTCACTGTAATTGTGCTACTTATAAACCTGCACTGAAAATAGTAACTATTGTCCTGTCTAAAACAGCCATTCAACCAAAGATGAAATCGTTTCTCACATTTTGATCAAAGCAATAGAAATACTGACGTACTGTGGCACAAAATTAGTATAAATAGACTTTATTGAAGTCAGTACCTTTGTACTGAAGCTGAAGATTGTGTCTACATAAGCACAAGTTGTAACATTTCACAACTTCTAAAAGGAATGTCAACAATTACAACGATCATGCATACCATGGTCGATAATCACATTTTTAGAAGCATTTTCAACCATTTCTAAAGAAATGCTTATAACATTGTTATATAGAGAACTACTTTCAATAAACTGCAAAACATTGATCAGCTTTTCCAGTATGAGCTACAGTGTCAACACAAAAGGGAGGCATAAATGTTTAATTTATGAAATCAGAATGGAATATTTACTGTAAAGAAAAATTAAAAAGCTTTCAAATAAAGGCCATTATTGAACCAAAGTGAAGAGCACAACTTGAACTTTGAATTCATTCATCTTTTAAAGCTGTCCTCTGAGTAACTTCAGTTCAAAGCATAAATTCAGTATTGTGAGTATTCCTTGGACTGAAGTTTGGCAATGATGCGGTCCAACTGTCTCTTTGCTTCACACTGTGGAAAATTGCTCATGTCATAATATTGAGGGGCAATTTTCACCAGCCTGTCAAAAAAGGAGAAGGTTGTTACTAATTCTCAAGTTAAGATGCATCTGTAAAAACTCCGAGTGAAACAAAGATAACAGATTCTTTCATTTTCTTCTCACGATCCCAACATTAATGAACTGCTACATGCCTGCAAACACCTATTAACATTTAAACAATATTAGCTTTGTGAGAAAGTTTGTGTTTGTGTGCGAGAAAGTGGGAAAGTTTTAGAGTAGGTCACTGTTTTAAGACTGTGCTTACCATTCTGGCTTGATGTCTGTACATGTCCGAATGTAGTTCTTTGTTGTAAGGACAAACTCATTGTAAAGAACCCATTCGGGTTTATGATCCAGAACAGTAGAAGGATGCAGCTGCACCACCTGGTTGTCCTTCACTGTTAGGTAATGCCCTGTTCGCTCCAAATGCGCCACCTGGGTAGAGAGGCAGTCCTTGGTCACCACGCCAAGTCACACAGAGTCCCAGCTCCCCAAGTGCAGCTGCAGCTGGCACACCCATCACTGCCCATTTTCAGTAGGAGCCCAAAAACACTAACTGCCACAGTAAACACATACAAACAACCCAAGCAACATACAAAAATGATCAATCATTCTCACCCAAAGAGAACAGTCATTATTAGAATGGCAGCAACACAAACAGAAGTATTGGAAAGGGATATTTACAGAGCAGGTTTTCAACAAAGGCAACAGTGGTCTAACAAATATCTGCTTCAAGCTTTTCATAGTACTGGTTTCTGTAGGACCAGCAAGCTTCAATGTATCCCTGTAAGTTTTAATAATGTAGCTTTAGTAATAATTACATGTATTATTCTACAAATCCTCTCTTACAGTAGACCTAGAGAAATGTGTCAGCCCAATAAGAATAGGAAGCTTAGTATGTCAAAAATAAGAACAGCCTTGTTACAGCACGAGCTGTAGAACTCAAAAATGTAGGTTCAGCAACACACTTGTGCTGTGACCTTGGTAAAAATCAATTAACCTCCCTTTGCCCAAGCTCTTGGCTCTGTGGAAGGGAATAATGCCAACCTCTCCAAGATGTTCTGATATCCAGCTCATTAGGATCTGGTAAAGCAGTCAGCTACCCACAGAAGGGTATCCTCTGTAAGGATACTCAATCTCATAGGTGAAGTAATTGAGATTAACCTTTTGTTATATTTCAAGATTATCTCAGTATTTGAGACACATACATACATATTATATATATATATACACACACATACACACACACACACACCCCTCTAAAACATTAAGCAGAACAAAGTGTAGATAAGAGTGTTTTGAAAGATGCACATTTTAAATCAATTCATTACCCATTTTGCTTTACAGATTGATGCAGAAATGCACAATAATGAAATATTTCCACCCTGCCTTTTTTTTTTTTTGGACAGTCCAAGGTAAGTCCCATCTATTAACTCAAAATTCCACAATTTCTAAAGTAATACCTACCTCATATTCTAATTTTCAGTAAGGACATTTCCTTAGTAACAAATTATTTTAAATAGAGCACATGCTTTTCCTTAATATTTTGTGACATTACTATCTAGGATATGCTTTGCTAGTAGAAAAATATTTCAATAGTCTGCAAATCTTTTTCACAAGAGATCTGAAAACATATTCTTATTTCAAGTTTGGACAGTCAAGAGAGGCTCTTTTAAATGGAGATTAACAGGGCACTGTCTGTAACAATTTCAGCTCAATTCAATCCAACTCAATCCAATGTTTGCAAGATTAAATAGTATAGTGGCAAGCCAGACTGGACTAGAAACTCATCCATCTCAAACCTGTTTGGCACAGTCATAACATACACCTTACTCTAGGATTATGCATGTTTTTGAAGAATTTACTTTTAAAGATCAATTCCATTTTTTTTGTAGGGAAGAAAAGCATACGTGTATAAGTGTCTTTCAGGATGTTTTAGACATTTCAATTCCACCTATAAAAAGCAATTAGTTTATTTATTTTAGAAAACAATGTGCTCTTAAATTTAAAATAAATACAATTTATCTTGATCACTTCAATCCTGCTTAGCTCCATTAAAATCTGTAATACCTACCCTCACGTCTTCTCCAAAGGCATACTAAAATCCCCCACACACACACTTATTATAGTGGAAAGTCATGTTTTGTTTACTTTACATAGCCAATTAAACATACCCTCCCTTCCACCCCAAAAAACCTTAGAAACACCAAAAAAACACCACACAAAACCCACAGAACTAGAGAAAAAAAAATTCCCTATATTCAGCTCTCCACTTCTAGTGTAGGAAAGAGACTAGAATAGGTCCAATTAAGAAAGACATATTATTTGAAGACATATCAGGGATAAATCACCTTCAAGTCATTAAAAATACCAGGACTTTTTTTTCAGCCTTGAGCCAAGAGCGAGCTCCAGTATTTTTCCTACATATATGTTCCTGTTGAGCTGACTTGTTATTTTACAGATGGATTTTAGGTTCGCTATTGGCCACGTCCCTAGTGACGCAGGCAGAGCACAACCATAGCTCCCAGGAAGCAACAGGATCCAACTCCCGGCTCCTACGCTTTCCTAGGAGTTGAGTCCAGCTCTTTTGTGGATGTGTCAGTGGTCTGCCAGATCTCTATGCTTAAAACAAGCCCAAGGGGCTGGGGCTGGAGCTGGACATGAGGGAGGCAACGAGGAGGTTGGTGTGGATCCAGTGTATGAACATGGGCTCCTCTGGGCGACTAACTGGCAGCCAGCCGGGGTGCCCGTGACAGTGCAGCGCAGGGACGCTCAGGCCGAGAAGGAGGTGCTGCAGATCCTGCCTCTCCTGCTTGGAGTGATATCATCTGATGCCTCCCTCAGTAAACCCAGTTTTTTGTCAGACTCTTCAACAATATAAGCCACATACAATCCCCTGATCTGGCAGAGAACTTTAACTGCGTTTTCTGCTGCTTTATTTAGCTAACTAGGTTAAATGCAACTAAGAGGGAGGTCTCACAAAAGGGCCTGCACCAGAATGGGGAAGGATAGGAAAATCAACTGTCTTGTGGCATGGGTGAATAGCGCCAGCAGGGCCATCTAAGAGCTACCATGCTGCACGTCAAGGGTCCACTCTAGGGCCTGGAGCCAGACACGTGCACTGGAAAGCCAAGTGGACCTCCAAGGACAAAAACAAAAGTCATATCAAAAATAAAGCCCATCTGTCATTAGAATTTTGCGGTCACTACATGTGGAGAGATAATTTAGAGACATGATTTCCCTTGCCTTTCCTTTTTAGGCAACAGAAAGGACACCAGTATGCAGAGGAGCCATATCTGTTGCTCAAATTTCTGACACTCCTACTTGCCCATTATGCAACACTTTCTGAAGCTATTAAGGAGTTCTACACTGCAGTCTTTCCTTTGCATTCTTTGAAGAGCAAAACAAAGTCCAAGAGAGACACTAACAACCACCTGCATGTTGCAGGTTACTCCTCTGTTACTGCAGAGGCCTGATTATGTATGTAGCAGAATAGACACCTATAGACTGAGCAGCTACAAAGACCATGTCTCAGCAAACATGAGACTTGAATGTCAGATCAGCTAATCTACGTGCTTATATATCAAAAGTCATTTAATTTCATTCTTGGTAGCGACCCTAATATAACCAGTGTTTGGCTAAGTCATGTTTTCCAAAAAGATAGTTAGGTTTGACTTGAAGACAGCCCAAAACAGTGGTGTCTCCACCACACACTACTATAGTCTGTTCTACCTTGGAATAAATTTGACTTGGTTTCTCAAGTATCAATTTTTGTTCTGCCATCATTACTAGACTAGAAATACCTGTAGCAAACAGTTTTCAAAACTGCAAACAATTCTACTCAAATCTCATAAATTATAAAAAAGTTTCTTTAAAGCAATGGCTTATTACAAGATATTTTATCTCTAGCTTTACTGGGCAAACTGTCTTTTCCTCTTCAACATCACCTCCTCTAAATTTAAGACAAGCATTTTTTAATAATTTAGCAAGCATGGCATTTACTTTACTTTATATATAAAGGTGCATATTCTAATGCATGCTACCAAAATAATGAAGAGAGACAATTAAAGTTCATACAAAATCAAGCAAACTGGAAAAAAAATGGAGATCTAGCACAGAACTTGTGAGATACTTCACTTGTTAGGAAAGATCTACTATCCCAGAAATTTCTCCTGTACAAAGAAAACTACAATTTTGTAGTATTTTCTGTTTCCTTTCTATGACTTTGACAGATGTACTGGAATTCAACTTTGCATTTAAACATGAAGGTTAAAGATGATTAGTCAACCAGCTAAACTTCAATATTTGTCAGTCACTGACAGATAAGTGAAGGAGGGCAAACTTATACTAGTTACACTTATATAATTAGTCTATTTCAATATTTTAACACATTATCCTGCAGATCTGCACTGTCAGACATCAACCAAGAATCTGGATTAGCAGAAAATCGTACAGCTAAGATACAAGTAAAATTTTGCTTTAAGACACTAGGCAATTAAAGCAGAAAAGGCAGGCAACAAAAAACATTTCAGAAAGAGGGCTACTATTATATTTTAGCACTTAAACTGTTTTGTTGTCTCATTACCCAAGTCTTCTGAACCAAGAGCCTGAACAACTGTAAAAGTGAGACAAAAATGTACAAACTGACTGTACCTTTATCTATACTTTAGCTGCTTAGAAATAACATCTCCTTTGAGCATTTGTAAATAAAATTTTCTACTCCAGGGTATTCAAAGCAACATGGAATTCATGAGGAAAAGTTCAGCATCAGGGTCAAGCAGCAATTATTTAACACACTGACAGAGATATAATACTGATCCCCCACTATCACAGAAAGATGCTTAAGACAAAACTAATCTCCAACAGAGAAGAGGTAAACTGTCAAAATTGCTTTAACTCCTACTAATCTCAACAGGTCTGCCATCGCTAATGCCTCCATTCGGCCCCCATATCTAACTCAGTAGTCAGGGTAGGTAAGAGGATAGTAAATAACATTTTTGACTATATAACAAAGACCTGAAATTTCTGGAAAGGCTTCTATTTTCACCAGTATGAGCCTACTGCTCTATCCACAGCAAGAAGAGGCAGCCATAGCTCAAACTCATGCGCAGTGGAAGTTGATGAAATGGCTACAGAATAGCTTGTTGAAGAAGGCAGAGGTACATACAGCCTACAGTAAGATTTTGGGATGCACTTACAAGACAACTTACACAGAGGGGAAAAAAAGGGCTCTAAAATGAAGGTTTGCTATCAGTTTCTTACTTGTCCCTAACCCTTCTGGCCCCTAGCACAGGCACCATAGAGACTCAATACCAGTGAAACAGTGACTCCATGAAGAAAAGAAAGCCTATGTCTAGATATTAAAGAAGGATTAGACCTTCCTCAGAATTTGGTTAGCTAGTTAAGGCTTTCAAAGAATCTCACCTGCACAATGACAACTCCCCCTAATAAGCCTGGCAGTACTCTGAACAGCTAGCAATGATAATATTACAGCACATCTTACACTGTTAATTTCATTCCACTGGTTTTAATCAAATTCACCTAGTGTAGTTTCACCTCCACAGCAGAAAGACATTAGAACTGGTTCACTACCTCTGAGAAAGATAAAATACACCGTGTGCCAGCTTCCAAGGGCATGTCCTCTCCTAGGGCTAAAGAAGCAGAGGAAGGCTGAGGGTACTCCAAGCCAAGAAGGCTCGAGAAATGAGGCTGCCACCAGCCAGCCTGGGGTTTGACAAGGCTGGCTGGGCAGAACTGATCTTGCGAAGGAAGTGAGCCATATTTAAGCACAGACATGTCTCTGTGCTTATGGTTACACATATATTCATTAGTCAAGTGCATTTCTTTGATGTGAGTGGGAGATGGAGACTTTTGTTCAGTCCACACTTTTGATTTAATGGCTAAATCATATGTAACTGGATATAAATAGCACCTATGAAATTCTGGTAACTGGTAAAAACCATGCTAACATTAAAAGGCATGAAGGTTCCCTACAAGAATGTACAAGAATGTACTTACCTGCATGAAATACCCAGTGACTAATGCCTTTCTTATATTGATGTAATAGTCTCGGCTGGTAAAGTCTGTGCTTCTGCGAGGCAAATTAAATCTATCCATGATTCGTGACAGCTGCTGGCGTACATTGTCTGCAGACATCAGGGACCTGTAGTTAATGAAGTTGTCATAACACCACTGAACCGACTCATGATCTGCAACGTTAAAAAACATGAAACAAAAATGAACATTTTATCCAATTAAAACAATAAAACAGCAACCAATTGATCAATCAGATGAACCAAAAAAAATAACCATTAACTTCTATAAGTGATAACAGCTCTTAGTCTGTTCAATAGATTTCCTGCATTAGTTAACTTACCTAAATAGTTTTCTATTCAGGATCCATGGGGTCAGAACAAGTGGAAGTTAGCTTTTTTGTGTCTATGCTAATCTAAACACAAGCACTGGTGTTTTGCTGAAATACTAGATCCAGGAATTCACAGTTTTAAAGCACTATGCAACTAGGAAAACTGCCTTCCAAAGCTGCAATATAGCATGTAACTGGACATAAAGAGCACTAACTATGACATACAAGGAATATACAACATATAAAGACCAAAATGACCACATTGGCTTCAAAGTTCCTTTTCTACTACTGATAGCTCTAAGCACATCTCGGCCATTTTCTCAGTATAAAATTAATTTAACATTGAGAAACTTCGTTCTCCCTACCAATTCATAGAATCATAGAATGCCTAAGGTTGGAACGGACCTCTAGAGGTCATCTAGTCCAACCCCCCTGCACACGCAGGGCCACCTAGAGCAATTCTGTTACTCTTCAATAATACTCTTCTAATCTTGATCATTAAATCTAAACACTAGCCCTAACAAGATTCAACTTTAAAATTTTTTTCCTGCATCAATTCAATCTATCCTTCATTTGCATTAAAACACAGAAAGGTTATACAATCTGGGGTAATTTTAAGTTGTTTGTGCACATTATCCTAAAGAAGGTATTTTAAATAAAGGATTAATGCAGACACTCTTATAGGTCATACAGCAGAATCACTGCTAATTAAGTACCTAAACGGGCTACTTCCCATGTCATTTGAACCACACACCTCACATGACCCATAACTAATACTTTATATTGTTCTAGATACAAATTCATGTTAGCTCCAGATCTTCCACACCAGAAGTAAATTTAGTTTCACATTTAGAATGTTAGACTGTTTCAATGCAAAATTCCCAGATCAAAGCAACAGTGGAAAAGAACTTTTTTTTTAAACCCATAGTAAAAGAATATTACGTTTTGTTTACTGATGCACATGAAAAGTGTAACTGAGCAACCAATTCCACTTTAACCTTCCTTAGCAGTGAAGAACAGTCTTTTGACCTACAGCCAAAGTAAACTTGAGATAAGTCACTGCTCATAAAGCTACTGCTCTAGCCATTTTTCAGGGGAACTTAGTTTCACCTGTATGTTTTTAATCATTCTCAGGCTGCTAAAATAAACTTGAGCTATGCCGTAAGAGCACATTTCACAGAAAATCCATGTGCAGAAGGTAAGTCAAACAACATATAGAGCCATATGATAGATTTATATTCTTGTTGATGCATTACCTTTTTCTCTCAATCTATCTCGAGATCATATTTCAGAATTCCAATTGCACTTAGATTTGCATCAGAATGCTTTTTCTCCCCCCACACTGTGCCCTCTCAGAAGTTTAAAAAAATAAATTTGCAGATTTTTCTGCAATTAAACATCAGAAAGTAAACTTCCAATATTTCTTAATTAAAAGGAAGGCTTACTTCCTTCTATCCAAGGTTACCCAACATTGTCTTAAAAGTCTGGCTTGTCTCCAGACTCAGTAGTTTATTATGTGTTCTGTTAGCTAACTGAAGTCCTCCCCCCTCCCCCGACACCTTTTTTTCTCCTCATTCCTCAAAAAAAAAAAAAAAAAAAAAAAAACCCATCACTTATTTGAATAGTACTACCCTCCTTTTTTTAGTTTAAGATTTAAAAAGTATTAAAAAACTTGTGCTAGAACAGATGCACTTACTTTGTTTGAAAGCATGGTAGACATTCAGCAACGTCAAATGATCTCCATCTATATGGGCAAATCTCATCTTGGCTTCATCTGCTGCTTTCTTTGCTTCCGTGGGGCGAACAAAACACTGTGGGACTAAACAAGGTTGGTATGGGCCCAACACAAACGCCCATATCGATGAGTCACGCATTCACAGACAGAGGAACAAGGCCTAGCTAGGTCAGTTCACAGAGCATAGGGCAGGGCAGGATGGCCTCCAACTGCATCTCGGACTGTTTACTACCTTGATTTGGTACATCAACACCTAACCACATCTGTAAGACAAGAGGGTTTCAAAGCTACAGAGCACCTGATTATTTTTACTAGAACTATAAGCAGGCAAAAATCTCTATTCTGAAGGCCATCGAGATTGCCTGAACATACTGGAAGGTTCAACAGATCTTTGTTCAAGACCCAGTGCTGATAGCTCTACCAGTAACTAGCACCACATAACTAGTAAGTTAATTACATGCTCGTTTTCTCAGTGAGCCTCTGTGGACAGAGTGCAGAAGGCAGTTTGGAAGCTATACTGCACTAGCACAGTCTAAACAAACATTTATTTTATTATGAGCCTGCTATTAGACAGAACACACTAAAGGCAAGTCATGTCCCCCAGATGGTATTGTTATCAGCACTGGTATACGGCAGGATATGTGAATGAAGGCATTGAGAAGTTTAAATGCTGTGATGGTAGCGGTAGTGGTGGAAGGTTAAACCGTCCTTCATCACTATTTAAAACAAAAATACCCATGCAATAAGCTTTGTCTACCATTGTATTTCTCTTATACGAACAGATTCCTTCTTACACTAACTTGAATCGAAAATCAGGTTTTAAGATTCCAAGCTCAGACTATGAAAGACCACAAATATCATTGCAGTCAACTTGATTCACAGTCTGTCAACATTCTGATAGGTTATATCAATATTAATTAACAAGAAGTTGTAAGTAGTTACGAAGGCTTTTAACCACAGAGAACTCAAAAAACACACAGCCCAGAATAGTCTGTCTCTATGTAAACCCTACTACAGATATAATTTAAGAGGGTTTTTTGCATGTTTTAAGTTTCAATAAATCTAATGCTAAGACACTACAAATCCTGTATTTTTCTAGCTCCTTAGGACTCCGTTAGTCTTAACATAATTGAAGCCTGATCTTGATCCCATTAGAAAACTATTTTGCATCCTACCTGTCCCTAGGAGATGACAGCCCTTGGATTTCCCATCCCTCCCTCTCTTTTCTTTTTTTTTTTTTAAATTCGCATAAAAGCCCCTTAGCAGTATACTTGGAGCATAAGAATGCCACATGAACTGAATGCTAGATGGAATCCAAGTAAAAATACATACTGCAAGAGGGAATCACATCAACAAATCAGAAAGACCAATGCATTAAAGAAAATGGAAATGCAGGTGTGAAACACACACCCTGTATTTTAGGTCCAGTATTTGAAAACAAAGGGCATATTTCAAACTCAGGTTACAAAAAAAAAAAAAAAAAAAAAAAAAAAGGGCAGAAAAAGGGGAATTAAGTTACTCGAGTGATTTAACTCACTGTTTTGACTTAATAGTACTTGCTGTAAGAAAAACTTGTATGTGAAGCCTCACAGCAAGACACTATAATTAAACAACTTATACAAAAAACCCTGACAGTTACAAGCCCTAACATGCCTTAGAAAACTCTTTTTTTTTTTTTTTTTTTTTTTAAAAAAAATGATCTCTGTTTGGCCCAAAACACTAACATGTGAACTTCTACCAGAGCCAGACAACCTTTATGTGTAGTTAAGGGAGCATAACATGCCATATTATGTCATGTCATTGGAGAAAAATAAATGAAACCATCAATGAAGTCTTAACTTTGGAAAACAGCCCTTAGAAACTGTTTTTTTTTTTTTAAAGCAAAATATTCACACCATTTCAGCTATTGCCCAAATGGTAGCCATCTTCAAGTCATTTTTAAGGCATTATTTACCATAACACTAATTGTGCCTCAAAACACATTATATATACATTACAGGTTGAGAGAAGATACACAAAAAGGAGCAGGCTAAATCAGTTGAAGACATTAGGCAAAAATATCAGAGTTGCAGTTCTTTTAGCAAAGTTCTGTGGTGAGAAAAGACAGGGGAATGAAGAGAAAGACAGGCAACAACCTACCACCACCTCCGCAATTAAGCCTACTATTTAATCACAAAAGTTTATGAGATTCTGCCCTGCCCATCTGCTCTGAGTCTGAACAATAACTCTGCAACAAACATTTTAGCTTGTTCTTAAGAACTTTCACATAAATATACTGTAAGACTAAACTGAAGAGATTTTACTCTTAGTCAAAACATTGTTTCTAATCATCCAAGTTAAGCATGTAGCCCAGCAGAACATCTGCATTGTTAAGAGTCTGCTAAAATAACACACCCAGAAGAAACAGCAATTATGAATATGAACCCCACTTTCATAGTGAACTAAGCCCTGCTGTGTGTCCTATAAGGACAAAACATAAAGTGAGGTAGTTTCTGTGAGAGCTGGAACCAAAATGCAAAGCTTGCTTGACATCAAGATCTCATCAAGAGTTCAGTCAGGAGCTCTGCTCCAGCTCAGTGCTATTCACACAGTGCAGCAGAGTCCAGCTTTGCACACAAATTTATGGATTGCACATACATTTATGGGGAAAAAAGGAAGGTTTCCTCCTTCCCTTTAATGTGAATTTTTCCTCTTCAGCCTCACCTATTAATGCGACTGAAGGCACTATTTCCTGTGTACCTGTGCAAGTGCAGTAGTTAGATATAAATTGTACTGTTGTCCTTTGGAGAATAGTAGGATTTTAATCAAAGTGCAGAGAAATGCACAATACAAAACAGATTTCACAGACTTAAACAGAGCCAATAAACTGACATTCCTAATTCTATTAGCCTAAAAAGGAAATTTCTGTTCCACTAGCCTGAAATTCTTTCCTGTATCAACTCAGAATATATTCAGACTTTCCTTAAAAGGAAAGTTAAGATCAAATACACTGATCATTTTATGCATGTTCATTCCTTAACTTCACCATTTGTTAACTGCAGGTCAGTATACAAACCCATATTGACTAAATCCCTGTCTGAAGCTTTAAAACAGCTCTAGATTTATTCAAAATCTCTTTTCACTGCTTATATGTTAGAGATAAACACACCTCAATTTTTCCCCAAACCAGAGATTTCTATTTTGCTTAGCATCTCTTTCCCTGCTATTACCTGACAACATGGCAGTAATAGATAGGACCTCATTAGAACAATTGTAGTCGCAACTTGCAATAACCATTTTAGCCAGTTGTGGGTCCAGTGGAAATTCTGCCATCATGGATCCCAACTCAGTCAAGTCTCCATCATCGTTTAAAGCAGCTAGATAATTCAAAAGCTCTAAGGCTCTCATCAAAGTTTCAGGAGCTGGAAGAAAGAGATATATTTATTATGCATGCGAGGACATGTCAATCAAACTGCTTTAAATAACAAACATGGAAGAAATACACACTACTTCCATCTTATTTGTCACTGTCCATTCGGCTGAACTCCAAACACCATTACCATGTTCATTTATAGATGTTTAGGGATCAGAGAGTTCTGGAGCAAAATTACTTCTTTTTAAAAGAGTTCTCAACTGGACCAAAAGCCTTCATCATTTGAAGAGTACTGATTTTCAAAATTCACACAAGTGGCACATAAATATTTGGAAAAGTGGATACTGCCTCAGTGCTGGAAGTACTCAAGCATGCCCCCTGTTGTTTCACTCCTAAGATCAAACACCTGCTTTAGATCTGTATAAATTTTCAGAAATCCAATCACGCAAGGATGTTCTCATCTTCCATTCCCTGTAATTGAGTGTATATCACACACAACACACTCAGAATGGAATCCAAAAGCCCTCCTGCTCTACTTACACATACACTGTAGAGTAGGAACAGAGAATGCAGTTCTGTAAATACTAGTAATACTTATCTGTAAGCGTTTTGCTTTTTATACTAGTAACACAATTTATCCACACAAGGTTGATCTATGTTCTTAATTAGCAATATAACCCAGGTATTTAAAAATACATATGGGTGCTAAACACTGTTAGAAGAGAGGTGTACCTTACCTTTATACCTTGAGCCAAAAAACATATGTTCAAATTAAAAAATTTTGACCAACATACATACAATTGTTAATTGATGCTTAATTAGAATGTGGAAGGAAATAATCAAAAGGAAAAATTAAAAAGAGATTAGAACAT
Source organism: Crypturellus undulatus (assembly GCA_013389825.1). Classification (NCBI taxonomy): domain Eukaryota; kingdom Metazoa; phylum Chordata; class Aves; order Tinamiformes; family Tinamidae; genus Crypturellus; species Crypturellus undulatus. The sequence goes on from VWPW01007426.1 coordinate 1,119,385, forward strand.
ACACATAATCGTGTCTTATCCTCTACAAGTTAGGGACATCCAGTAGATTTCTTGGTTCCATTAAAAGCTTACATGCAGTGACAGAAAATAATTATTTTGTTAAGACAAAGCATAATATCAGGCTAAGCGAACAATTTCCTTAAGGATTATGAGAAAAGCATACAAAATCCTCTGAAGTTTATTCTATGCTGTTACTGATGCTGTATCATTCACTGAGGTTAAAGTTTTCATTATCAAAAGAAAATGTTCACAGCTGGGAAGATAAAATTTGAAGCAAATACCTGGTGGGTCCATAAAATCAAAGTGCACCAAGTCATCTATACCAAGTTTCTTGAGCTGCAACACTACAGATCCCAAATTAGATCTCAAAATTTCCGGGTATGTGTTGTCCTAGGGAAAAAGAAAAAAGACTCAGAAACAGAATTTGAATGTTTACACAGTTTAAAGTTCCAAAGGAAATGTAAAGTATGGTTTTGTTAAGTGGTGCAGCATTCCATTTTCAGTATTAGCCCAAGTCAGAAGGCAGCCTTACCTGCATTTCAGTTTTGTAAGCCTTCTCTGTATAAAGCCTGAAGCACTTGCCTGGCCTAGTCCGACCAGCACGGCCAGCTCGCTGCTGGGCCGAGGCTTTGCTAATCGCCGTCACCAAGAGAGACTCCACCCTGATGCGAGGGTTATACACCTGTCCAGAGAGCAAGCAGAGCAGAAAAGAATGAGCACCTCCATGGATAAGAATGCGTTCCAGAAAACATGCAAGGCTTCAAGCACACTCTCAAACACCATTACTGAAAAAGTAATTAGAAACAACTGTATATTCTGAAAGAAAAAGAAAAAAGCACCACCCTAACTAAAGCTACAAAAACCTTTGGATCAGTGACAGAAAGCTTCGAATACAACCGCCTGGAAAACAGCATTTACTTTCTTTCATTTGTTAACATCTCCTCCTGCCCAGTTCCCTATACTCTTTAAATGTGTATTCTTAGATAAGATTTTCATGGCAGAACTAATATGCCCAATTTGTTCTATGGAGTGTTAAACACACTCTTGACACGCAAACTATTCCATGCAAAAATAAATGAATAAGTAGACACACACACACACCAAACCACTCTTAATGGAATTATAAGGTTGAATAACCTTGTTCTGGAGGTCAGAAAAAAATCTAACATTAAGGTTTGAATGCAACTGTAAAATCATACTGATGACAAAAAAATTCTTTATTTCAAGGATACTTGTAGTCTGTCACAGTACAAAATATATCCTGGAGTTTGCTGAAACCTTCCACTGCAGTTGAACACAAACTTGGCCCTGCCAACCCATTAAGGCTTACAGAAAGGAAGATATTGAAAGAAAGACTAGTCAGAGAGCTTGAAGGCTTCTTATGCTCCATATTTTAAACACCACCCTCCTAGAGTGAACTAGTTTAAAAAACAAACACACACACAAAAAAAAGCATTCTAAAACTTGTTTTTCTCAGTGACGATTTTCTTCTAGCATAAAAAAATATCACGGGGGAAAAAAAAGCTAAACCAAAGTGACACAGCTTATGTACAAAGATGCATATCTATTCACATTCTGCTGCATTTCTCATTGTGTGATAACTTCTTAGACATTTCCTTTATTAAACATTTCCTTATTTGTTCTTCTTGTCAGCCATTTAAGTTAACTCAAAGATTTCAGTTGTTGAACAATCTCAATTAATCTGAGAAACATGTAATCTATCTAGTCTTTATTCAGTTCTTGGTATCCACCAGTTTTCTTCCACCTTCAGATGATTTCAGAATATTTCTTGGTTCTACTTGAGTTTTCTCAAACATGGACATACAATGCAAAGCCATTCTCCCCAAAACACCTAGAAAATCCACATTCCAGGCTTAAAAGACTAAAGCACTTCTCCACTGCAGCGTTTTGGACAGCTCAGTAGGCTTACATACAAAGTGCAAACTTAGGGTAAATAAGCAGAAAATGCAAGCTAAAGATTTCAATAAAAAGAATAATAAAGAACTACTGGGGTTTACAAGAAGAGTTACCTAAGAAACAGATTCCAAAATCTATTTTCTACTCTGATGAAATAGTAATTGCAGCTGTACTTACTTTTTGTTTCGCAAAGCCAGGATCAATCACAAATACAACACCATCTATTGTTAATGATGTCTCAGCAATGTTGGTGGACACAACAACCTGTAGAAATATAATACATACAAACTTGTCATGAAGTGACATAGGAAGATAGATCCATGATTCTGTCTTTACACAAACTGGAAGTTTTCAGCATTTTCTTTCATCTCATCCACAAACAAGCTGTGCTCCAAAATGTTTATGAATGATCAGAAGATAAGGATAATGAGAAAACAACTGTGTGAGCTTCTACTGATGGCACCATAAGGTCTGTCCTGCATGTTTCTGCTCCCGTAACTCTGCAGTAAAACACTTATTATTTAAACAATTATTTTACTATTTTACTTAATATTTTACTTACATCCTTTACTTTACAGTCCAAAATGACAAGTTATATTACATCCTTATTACTACTGATTTTAAACCCTTAAGTAGGGCAAACTGTTGAAATAATATTAAAATCAAGGACTATATAAATATATTTTTACCAATTTCATAAAAAGATGCTGCTCTTCAGCATGCACTAAAGCTTTTTTCACACAGTAGATATTAACAGCAGTCAAAAAACAGACATACACTTTAGTGTGTACATTATTTTACATACACGGAAGATTTTTTAGCTTTGAATAAAACAAACTATGCGCTCTAGCTAAAATTGTGAACATTTACCTTTAAATTATTTGATATTCAAGTATCTCCATATGCTGTGAGGGTTGTACTTTTGATGTAATACATGACTTAAATCTCCAGATACTTTGTAGACCATTTAAAGCAAAGTACTAGTCAAGTTCTGCAGCATCCTTCATTGCCATTTTATGGCCACAGACGTTGTGGAACACTCTGCACAAATCCTTAAGTCCTCATCCAAATAGTGACCACGTTAATAGAACATTTAGATCAACTACCTTAAAGAATACCCAAAACTAGTCTAAGTACATTACCAAAACTACCTTTCACTTCTCCATTTCAGAGAAGTATCCCATTCTGACTCTTCATATCAATTGGAAAATCCCTAACAATTTGCTCAGAATTGCAATAAAAAAGTGGCCAGACTAGATTTTTAAACTATAATAAACCACAAATTAGTCGAGACAAAATCCACAAACATTTCAACCCAATTAAGTGCTGATACAGTGGCATAAGAGAGTCATAAAAAAATGCACATCATGAACAACCTAAGTTGAACAGCTCCACGTTCAAAGCATTAGTCTACATGCCTAACACTGTATACATGCATGCCATCCAACTTCCTGTTAGAGAGTAGTGAATTTTGCTGCATATACTAACAGCAGGCATCCATTTCCACAGTCTTCAAACACCAATTATAGAGCAGCATAAAAAAAACAACACAGTCACCCCACTTTAATCATTGATTTTCAGTAGTATACTTCAATAATAAAAATTCAACATTTTGGGTCACAAAGGCCCAAAAACTTCAATCATACTCAAACTTACTGAGCTTGCACTTGAATTAGGTGACACTTTCCAATGTTTCAAAAAATACTCAAAATGATAAGTGTTGTATACACACGTCTCATTTGTTAATGATACATTGCTAAAAATCACACACCAGACAGGCACAGACACCCCCGCCACACACACACACACACACAGAATCTTGGGGAAAATCCCTCTCATCTTCAGTCTAAATCAGAAAACAGTAACTTAGTTGAATGAAATTACAATTATGTAAATAAGGAATTGTACCTAATTAACTACAGTTTTGCAATTAAAGAAATTACAGAAATGGATACTTTGAAAAGGTTCTTAAATATCAGACTGCTCATCTGATATTTGGCATACTAGAAGTCATATGTGTATATGTGCTGGCCTTACTAGTAACAAAGGCTGATGAAACAGAACCATCTAGGAATTCACCCCCCAGCATACTTTCCTGTTTATACATCACATAGCTAGAGTTCTAGAGTTTTTCCCCCATCTATGCCAAATATGGTAACAAAACATTCGCACCTGATTTGCATTAAGGAATTAAACTACCACTACAAGGCCATTCCAGGTACCTGCAATAGCAGACACCAACCTCAGACAAATCACAGGAGGTTCACGAGTCAACCTCAACACTCTTTCTCTTTTCCTCCCATCTTCTAGTTTTAAAGGATACGTCAATCCAACAATAAAAAGGCCAACAGAATTTGGGACTTAATATTGATTAAAAAAAAGAAGCAGCACTTTATTTTCTCCCCACAGAGACAGCCATGATAGGGAATGCCTGCCTTCTGGATGTTGTATGCAACACAGGAATGCTTAAAATAACAGTTTAAAGTTTTGAATTTGGTAAGTTATAGATAATTAAGTAGTGACTTATTAGCTTTCAAAGCCTTAGCGGGGAGGGGAAAAAGGTGTTTAAGACTGTCAGCCTCTCTCAAGTTAAACAAGTTATATCTGATTAAGTAACTACCAGCAAATTCTTTGTAAGAGATCATGTGGACAATTCCTTTCTTAAAAGTCCTCTTTAATAGTTAAGGGAGGAAAAAAAAAAAAAGAAGTCTCCAAAACATGAATTAAAACCTCAGTGAAGTCACTAGCCATTCTAGAAAGATATCTTAGAGAAACAGGAAAGCATAACTCACTTGTGGACTGTATAGTAAAGATACTTTCGTGTTCATTTGTTATGTTAATATAGTTATGTAACTAAATAAACAAATATAATCATTTGTATCATTAGACAAATAGTAATGACTCAAACCAAAGGACAGCAGTGCCCTTCAACAATTGAGGGGTGGAAAATTTAGAAGAGTATCAGAGATCAAGTATGCAAAAACTTATACGTAACAGCATACAGTGGCAGAAGTAGAAAAGCAGAAGTTAAAACCAGGCAGTAAGGTCCCTGAGCGAAATCAGGTTGTTTTCAGGAGATTAGAAGATGAAACAAAATCTGAGGAATGGAAAACACTTCCAGTAGATAATCCAAAACAATACAGAAAGATATTCTCTTATATGGCAGCCTAGTACAGTGAAGGTCCTAGTAGATTCCTAGGTCTGTTCCAAATCAAAAATAAACAAAATTAGTCACTTATTGGTAAGTTGGGAGAAGGGAAAAGAAGAGGCAAGAGGAACAGGAAGTCTGAGTCTCCATCTTCCTCCAGAGGAAGAAGGAAATAGTGATTAACCACAATTAAAAAAAAAAAAAAAAAAAAAAAAAAAGCAGCATTTTTTGATCTTCCCTAGAATGTCTAAGGAGAGGACAATAAGCCAAGTAATCAAACTACAGTTTTTTTTTTTTTTTTTTTCTTTTTTTTTTTTTTTTTTGGTTTTTATTTTTTTTTTTTTTTTTTTAAAATCAACACTATTATTGCATGACGCTACACAACTTCTAGTATTCTGCTTTTCTTTCACACAGCTAAGTCAAGAGATATGCATTCAGATACTACATATGCTTCACCTTTTCATGGCTGCTGAAGATTTAAATGATTCAGTCTTCTGGTTTTTTCCCCCCCCTCAATATTTCTAAAAAACTATGTTTAACCTTCACAGGAGATAGGATAAAAGCAGCTATCTTTTTAGGACAGCAGAGCATCTTTCCAAGATGGTAGAGGTCCAGTAATCCAAGGTCCTACTTTAAATATTTTGCTGGATAAAAGGACAGTGAAAAACACTTAAACTAATTTCATACATTGCCACTGGGGGGTGAGTAAGGGGAAGAAAGGGAGCAGAAGAAAAAGAATCACACAGTTTTCTACTCATTACTGCAGTAATCCAGTAAAGAGGCAGTAAGAAGGACTTTTCCCATTCTCTATTCTAAACTCTATAATGGTTTTGTAACTGTGAACCTGTTACTTAAATGTTCTACGATGCTTCCGCCAACAGCTTAAAACTTAACCAAACGTTTTTTTTCCCCCTCCCTAGTAAAGATCTTGTTAGACACTAGCACCGGTTCTGTTAGCTCAGCACAGCTAAAGCTACACACTGCATCTGTTTATCCACTTACCAAGAAAACAAAAAATGGCCTATTTCAAAGTGCATTTAAATGTAAAAAAAAAAAAAAATATTAATTTTTTCTTTTACATTTTTTAAAAAGTAAATGGAATGAAATACACAACTATCACTTGTTCATCACTGAGAAGAAGTTTCATTCAAATCATTTGCTAACATAATCTTGTTGCAGTATTACTTTCATGATTTCAGATGGCATGCTTTCTGCAATCAACTTCAATATACAAAGAGGATCATTTCACAAAATTTAATAAGTGATTTATTCTTCCAGACACTAGGAAGTTGTCACTAATACTCTGCATGCATTGTACTACACAAGAAAAGGAAAATAATCAAGGAACAAACCCTGCCTACAGCAGACAGCGTGATTCATCTTTGACCTTCAAAATCTAACTTTTGGGATGTTAGCTTCATATAACATTAGCTTAGTTTGGAAAAGCTCTGTTAAGACTCCAAAATTTTCTGTTTTGGAGAAATATTGACACATTCCTAATGTTACTTAGGCAGAAAAAAAAAACAATGAGTAAATTAAACTTTACGCCAAGTATTCACTTATGTCATTTCACAAGTTTCAGTTTCCTCGATGCATTTTACTCTATAAAGGGAAAGCATTCCAATTCCTTGCTTAATGCTTCAAGCAGGAATCTCTCATTTGTTTTAACTTCTACCTTGTCTTAAGCCTAGGGAAGGAGGAAAACCTGCCTGACAGCATCCCCTGACTAGATGACTAATTCTGCTCAAGAATATGGACCAGAAAGAATAACTGCCATGGAAAAACAAAAGCTCATCCCTCTATTTGAAACACGTGGTTTCCATATTCATTACCTGATTTGCCATATTTTTCAAAGGAAACGTATGTGATTACTACAGGAAACTTACCTGAATGCTACTCCAAATCCTTTTCAGAGTCAGACATCACAATTCTGAATTGCACTAAGAAAATGTATTACCGAAAAAACTAAACGGCATAATATTGGATTGCAACATTCTAGACTTCATGAAAAAAAACTTACCATTTACTGCCATCCAAACAGACAGCTAAAACTTATATTTAATTAACTGCATAACTGAGTAGCTAGCATACTGTTCAATAACTAAAATACATTTTTGTTATTTACCTTTCTCCCTATTGCTCCATTTTGCTTTTTTGGTGGGGGAGGTTCAAAAATCCTTTGCTGTTGTTGTGGAGGAAGAGTAGAATACAGTGGAATGATTTTGATGTCACCAACTTCAGGACCCAAATCATCAATCTCACGTTTTATCCTCTTGCAGGCTTCATCAATCTCCTACAAAATAAAAGTATTAGTTAAAAAGAAACCCATGAAACAAGTAACATTTCATACAATCCATACAAAAATAAATTGCAATAATATTTACTCAAAAAGAGCAGGAGGAAGGGGAAAAAACATAGAAGTAGTTGCTAAATTTCCACTGGATCTTTCACAATACTCTAAGATGCCTTAGCTCTGTACTCTAATGAAGGGTCTAATTTGCATTCAACACCCTTTTTCTTTTAGACATGTTTCCTAATTAATTCCCTACAAATTGTACTAAAATTGAAATCTCTCACCCTGGAATATTAAACTGCACTCATGACCTTTTCAATTTTCACAATCTAAAAAGAAATTGATGTGCAAGATATTTAAAATAAGCCAATTAAGTTTTAATGTCACGTATCACTAATGCAATTATACGGAAGATTTGCTTCATTGTACCTAATGAGAACAAACACCTTTACAGTATAAACATGGCTGCTCAAGAACCAAACCTCTCAATCCACATTTCATATGTACTTTAAACTTAACTAAAATTCCACTTAAGTTTAGAGTCAAAATTACTCTGAAGTTCCCTCTGCCCCATGCTCATACTTTCTACTCTCTTTTTGAGCCCATTTTCTGCCTAACTTGATAGACAAGGAAGTTTAACCCTGGCTAATCATCTACAACTCAGTTTCATTTTAAAGCACTTGTGTTGGGTGACCTGTAGCTATGAAAATGTTTAACGAGAATAGAAAATTAAAGCACACATAAGTTAGGCCAATGAATAACAATTCATTAAACTTCAGCTTAAGAATTAGTGTGCCTCTGCCACGGATGGCAGAATGAAGTCACCATTAGCAGAAGCAATAAAGAAATAAGCTGAAAATGGCTCCAACAAACAGACCAGGTCACCCTTATGACAAATAAACTGCCAGCCTAAAATTACAATCATCTTCAAGAATCAGGAACACATACTTTAAGAAGGATTTAGGAGAACAAAAATCAGTTTCCATTTCAGAATCCATTTGTACATGTAGAACCTAAAGTAAACCTGACAGATTTGGGAGTCCTTCATTTGTTCTTAACAATACTCTCTACTTTTTGCTGGATAATATTCTGTACAGAGCTTTAAACAAGCGCAGACAGAACTCAAGTTCTATATTGACCAGTATATAAAATTAAGTATGGCAAATGAAAGGCTACATGACTATCCCCTTTAACGCCAAGGTGCTCTAATAAGCCTAATGTTTTTTGGCTTTATCTTGCAAGTCTGAATGCAGTATGGATACTTACCAAAAACCTTTTAACCAAAGGTGCAATTTTGCCAAGAAATCCAATATACCTTTACAAAAGAAACTAAGCTAGAATGCCCTCTCCAGAATTTCTTTAAACTGATGGTAGCATTTGGTATTTTGAGAAACCCTTTCTGAAAGCTCATTAAAATCCTCCAAGGGTAAGGGGCGGGAAAGCTTAATTGACCAATCATACCCAGTAGCTGCATATACTGCTTTTCTTCATCGCTGTGAAAGTAAAGGACTTCAACAAATAGTCGACTAGTTAGTTAAATACACTGCATTTCCTAAAATTTTCACCTCGTTTCGACTAAACTGGGTTTTGAACATCAGTTAAACATTTAATACAAAATTAAAACTTATCTTTCTGAAAACACCTGCCAAAAACAGAAATTAGTTCCTGCTCTGACCATCACTATATTCTGTTTCACAGAACCCAGGCAGATTATGCCTGTTAACTAGGAAAACTCTAAGGTCAGACAGGATGTGTTATCTATAGCACTAGTGACTAGAGCTGCATTCAAGTTTATAACTTCAGATATTAGACAAGCAAGCACTCAGTGATAAACGAGAGCACCACATTCCCAGGTCTTCAGAGCCCACCGCTACCTATCAGGTTTCAGCAGGGATAATGTTTCTTTCTCCCTAGAGCTTCCCAATGTAGCCTGAGCATCTCTAATCAAACCCATTAAAATACTTCCAGAGATGACAAGTGCATATATAACCATTACTTTCTGCAGATTTGAGGAGATAACTATGAACCTTTCATCACATGCTACTGAGAGGATGCAAGCCACCAAGAGCCACCAAAAATCTATTACTGCCTTGAAAAGAGCTGTCAGAAACTATTCCAGAAAGTTATCCAGAAGTACACAATTTCAGATACATATATAGTAAAAATAACTTAAAAGTATTAAGCAATTCTAAGGGTCAACGTTTTTTTTTTGCATTGCTTGAAAACATTTATGTCTAGAAAAAGGAGATATGGTTGGGTTGAGCGCACAATCTTAACTTTAATCCTCTGAGAACAGGTTAGTCTTGTATTACTGAAGTATTAAAACTTTTCTTACAAATTTTAATATTTGCACACCATCTTTGCTACTTCAAGTCTATTAGACAACCCCTTGAAAGGGATTACTATGCCACACCACACGTAAAAGATAGTTCTTCTTGGAAAGAAGAAAAAAAAAAGACTGAACTTGTGCTACATTTAAGTTACACTTAGAAAAGCACCTTAAATCCCTTTCTCCTTGAGATACAGGATATCAGGGTACTGACAACCCAGGATCAGAGGAAACAGCTGAATCCACCCAGTGCGTCCGCACAAGGACCTGCCTCAGAATTAATCAAAGAAAGAAGCAGGTCTACTGTGCAAGAGGTGCCAGACACAGGCAATACTGAACTTAAAACTGAATTTGATCCCAGTTCCTTAGAAAACTAAAGACCTGTTAGGAGCATTACTTAAGAAACGCCTCTCAGTAAGATCATTGTCAGTGTAATTGCGCACCAATGCGTTCATCTGCAGAAGAGCCAACTGCCAGAGGTAATCAGCAAATACACCACAGACAGAAGACAGGTTGCATGCTAGCCAAAAGCTCACTGTTCTCAAGCTCCACATGCTTTCAACATACTAAATCTATACTTCACTACATCTAGTCTGTAGTATTATCCCAGCTAATAGTCTAGCGCCTATATTACAGCCCTCAAATTCTTGCTTCACTCTGTCAAGGTGTACAGATGATATGCTTACAGCACCTGCAGTGCATAAGAAAGGCCGCAGCCACGGATGCAGGTAATGGAAACGAGTCCTACAGCAGGACATTTTAAATATTAATGTAGAGTTCTCAGTGTTCTCTCACGCACTCGACAGCATAACCCGTTGAGTTATGCTGCTTGGATAAGCTCCAAAGACACACTAGCCAAGTCAAAACTACTTTTTATGGGTACTCAAGTCATCAAGGAGCTAGGTAGGGGGATGATGGGAGGTAGAATGCACACAGCTGATTTTCCCTGAAGGGTCTGAAAACCCATGCTGCATTCCTGCCTCTTTAGGAGGCTTTTCCAGCTAGTAGAAATTAAGTCAACTAAACATCCAAGCACAAGTCAACACTATTTTGAATCCACAGAAATGATTTATGAACAAACATAAAAAGCATTAACCAGTATGTAACTACAGACACTAATACTCAAAGCTAAAACAGCACACAGTCTTATACTATACCATAAAAAATGCCACATACTACAGCAAAAGTACACAAAATGTGCACACATATATATTCCAGAAACAGGCTGAATGCTGTAGATTAGAAGAGGGAAGGTATGAAATGTAGTAAATGAAAGAAGAAAAAAAAAAAAAAAAAAAAACCACACACACCAGAACAGCTATGGGTGCTTTGACCACTAAAAGCTATCCACTATCCTTCAGAGAAATCCAATACCATTTCTCAGCTGGCGAGACAAAGGCAAGGTACACACCACACCCAAAAGAAGCAGCTGAGCTACTGAGACAGCCTCAGTGACCAAGGGGGCTACATAAGGTTTCATTTTCTATACTGTAACATGAATCACAAGAGTAGAATTTACTTTTTACTCTAGATTCCCCCTATATCAGATGTGTAAGCCATACTGTATGTTATCAACATGCTTTAGTTGGTTCTTTTGCTGCAACTGCCACTGATCACACCGATATGAGGCATATTGCCAGGTGACACACAGAACCTGTTGCCCTCCTCCCCCAGACAGTTGCAGACCCAGGTACCTAATCAGCACTCAGATGACTGCCACATAACCCACAGAATCCTTGAGGCTGAAGTCTGTACTACCACCTACATTCAGGTTCCACAGTTCTGCTTCAGAGTATTCACACACGTCTGCTATGATTCCTATAAACTCTTTGTTTAGAATCAATTTAAGAATCATGTTAATACGGATATGTTCTGCATCACTGTAAAGGAACTGAACTAAAGCAGAATATTAAAGCTGACAGCAGTATTTACTCTTTGTAAGAAGAGTACTGAACATGTCAGTTCATGCACATCGGACAACAGCCACTTCTTCAGAACGGTCGAAGCATCCCCAGAAAGAACTGACTAGGTTAGTCTCTTGAATGCCTGAAGTGATGTTCACATAGTTTGGCCCTTCCTCCCTCATTTGTCTCATACTGCCCAGTACCACTTGCAGCCCTCATCCCAGAGAAAAATCCTATCCTAATAACCATATTAAGCTCAGAACACTGAAAGCAGAGCTGAGCACCTAACTCTGTTACCTGTGAAACTAAATCCTTACTTTTGTCCACACACTACCACCACACTTAAATTTCCTTCTTAACTGCATTAAGTAAATATAAAGCCTCCCAGTCAGACTACTGAAAGGAGGGCAAGGGATGGTCTCCTTCAAGAAGCTTCTTCATCCTGACAGAGGTGAGCTAGGAAGATACTATGAAGAGCTGCCAATAGTTGACACCAGGCAGGTCAGATAGAAGAGTATTCTACAGTTTAATTTCTTTCCTCTTCAGTGATGGGCTTGTAAAGTGATTATTCCCCCACCATTCCCTTGGATTTATACTAGGTAATACAAACAAAAACAACATTGAAAATGTGAACAAGACTTCTGTTAATACCACCCTGATTGCTCAAGTTTTCCCAAAGCACCTCATTTTGAAATCATAATCACAGTAAACCTTCCAAATACATCTTGAAGCAGTCTGCGCCAACATTTAGATTTAATCTGGAAACACAGTTTCCTCACTCTCAGAGCACACAGCTAAAACAGAGACACTCAGGACAAAGTAAACAGACCAATGGCTCCCCAACTCACTAAATTCTTTCATACTTAACATTCCCTAATTCTGCCTATCAGAAGTAAGGATTTGAACATACTACCAGTTCATCTGAAAAAAATTATATGAAGCTAACCACAGAACCAAAAGACTAATTTTGCTTATCATGCAAGTTCCATGGTGCTGCTTATCTGCTGGTGAATATAAAGTCTCTATTACACTATTCAAACTGAACGCTCAGTAAAATTCTAATTCATCTTCATTTCTTCTCCCAATATTTCTGCAATAAAATTGAGGTGTGCATAGTGGAGCATAGCTACTACCAAGAAAACACAGAATTATATAAGCTATGTACTATCCAATTAGTGCATCATATCTTATGAGTTCGCACCAAACAATCCACTTGCACGAAGTCCTCTCCCACCTATTGAAGTAGTCCTATTGAAATTGAGAAACTGAGGTGGCCAAGAAACAAGTTACCAGGGAGGAACTGGGTTACTGAGTTAAATTACCACCTGGTAACAATACACTCCAATATCCTCAATCCCCTTCAGACTTCATTTATTTACAGTACCTACACAAAAACCCTGAAAAGCCAGACCTAGAAAGTCAGTAAAGACTGGCAGATTAAAATAGAGGTGATGACTAAGTTGAAAAATAGCAGCGCAGGTCCTCTTGTTAAGAATAACTACAGTATTGAAAGTGTTCAACACAGAATTGTAACAGACCATCTGATCCCTAAACCAGAGAACACTATTAAAGCTCTGCAAAATCAACTATCAGATTAAAACTTTTAAAAACACACAGAGAGATAACTAAGCCATGCCTTCACTTTTTTTTTTTTTTTTAGCTACCATGGATAATGCTTTAATTTAGACTGAAATAAAATGAGTTATAAAACAGTCAAAAGTAGATTACCCTGAACTGAACCACGCAGCTACTTAAAAGTGCCAAACTGTTGGGTACAAGCAGTCTAACTTGCTTCATCTGATGATTTAAACTTTACCCCATTACATTTCTAAAAATGTTTGTCCAAAAATATGGAGACAGACTGTGGCATTAATTATTCCTAAAATGACATAGAGTACTTAGGCCTACTCTGTTCTGTAGGACAATTCTGTAAACCTGAGCCTCAGGAATTTCAGAAACCCTTTCTTCAGCAGACTCATTATCTGGAACTCTTCCTTCCCTGCATTCTCACAAGATGAGTGAGGTTTGAAGACTGTTCCACAGTTCAAGTATTTTAAAAAACTTTAGAACAGAAGATGACAGTTTTAACCACAACAAATCCCTCTCTAGCTAGATCAAGTTTCACCTTGGATAGATGACTCGAGTAGATATAACTATTTAACCACAAAGGAGGAAAAGCAGAAAAAATAAAATAAATCAAAGATACCAGGAAGTTTTATCCTATTTAAAGTGAGGGGAGGAGAAATGGGACAAGAATCTGAAAAGTTAAATAAAAATAAAAAAAAAAAAAAAAAAGACTTCCAAAACCAGAAATTGTCATAGACACCTTAATCCTCCTCCTCGGAGCTCATATCACAGAGGGAATTCAGTCATCTACACGTAGCTTCGATGTCAGCTCTAGAAACATTTTGTCTTTGCTCTTAAAGCTGCACAGCCTTTACCAATTTCCCCTCTCCCTAAGCAAGAGGGGTAAACTGGTATGTGGTTAAGACGAGAAAACAGCCAAGACAACTGGCCAACTGGTTTTCTGACCAGTATTTCAAGAGATCATAGATATCCTGAATACAGATTCAGATAAACCATGCTTTAAAATGAAGTACTTGCCCTTTCCCCCTCAAAACTGTCTTCCATAGAAGAACACTAAAAACAAGAGAGAGCTGCTCTGCTAGGAAAGCATGATTGAACTTGTCAGAACATGAGCCAGTATTCAGGATGTTTAGTTTGGTCTATTTGAAATATTTCATGTTGACATCATCTCTAATGTATGAAAAGCAAGAGGTTTCAGTTTATGTTCCCCAGCTCCTCAAAAACTTCCCTGTGAAGCAGAAACAAGATACAATCTGTGTGAGCTGCAGCCCACTACTTTAACCTCATTTCATCATTACTACTAAGTTTTCAATTCTGACTTCAGTTTTCTCCAAGGAAAGTAAGTCTCTGCTACTACCTTTCACAGTTCCAGTGCTTAAGTAATCTCAGTGTGAAAATAAAGAGTGCGTCTAAATTAAATGCTCATTTTCAAAGCATCCTGCGGAAACTTAACCAGCATTTTGCAGCTCTTTCCTGCACCAACTCCAGTTTTACCAACAACACATTTTCAACCTATTGGAACACTGACACTAGAACTTCCTTAAGGAAAATAAAGATCTTGAAATATGTAACTGTGAATAACAGTGCTGATTTGCACTTCCAATCTCCATACACATCCTGGATTTTCTCTCCTAAATGCATAAGTAATGAGTCTTTTGCTGCAAGGAAAAACAGATGTTGGGAAAACATACTCCAAATAAATGCCTACGTTACCGAGACAGGCAAACATTATACCTTGTCATTATTTCTATCTTCTTCACACAGAATTACAAGTGCAAAATCACTACAGATGAAATTTATTCGCAGATTACTCATTTTGTTGGAGTATGCAATCTCAAATTCGTTTCACAGAACTCCAACAAGCAACTACTTTGAGATCTGCAGGCAGGGTACTTTATCAAATACATCTACATAATCTGTAATCTAAATGACTGGAAACAAATTTGACGAAACCTATTATCCAGGAGAAACACATTGAATGAAATACAGATTACACTTATTACTTTATAAACTAAATTTTCCATCAGATTTTCTAACTCTGCCTGCAGTTATCCAGGTCATCTCACTTTCCCTTTTTGAAGGGCACAACACAAGAACTTTCTTGCTTTGAGCTGAAATTTCCCCAATACCAAGATTTTAAAAAAAATAAAATCAAAGTAGACATGACTGCTCTTTACAGGGATTATATGATAAAAGTTGAATTTTGAAATTGTTATTCCTAACAGATATTGTTTGCTGCTTTTAGCATTTTTTTTGTTACTAATGGACCGAAGCAATCCATTCAACATCTACTCAGATGAAAAGGACCTTCTGCTTTAGATTACTGCAGTTCTTCCTCATTTAAAAAAAAAAATAAAAATAATATAAAATGCAAGTGTGAACTAAAAGTTTTCATCTAAGTATTTTTTTTTTTAAACCTGCCTTCATAGTTCCATCCTTCTGATAAGTTGTATTCATCCTGCACCCTCCTTCCGATAGAGTCCTTCATCCTGCACACTGCTCATGCAGATCTCCAGAACCCTCAAGAACAGCAGAGCAATTCTGCCTAAAATCAGCTTGGAGGACAGGAAAAAAACCACATAGCCATATTCTAGCTACAAAGTCCCCCACCTGAACCCTACCACTGGACCTACAGGAAGCTTCTGCAGAAGCATGGAAAATTGGCTGCAAGTAAAAAGTGATAATTAGGCCAAGTTTTCTGGGAATGTAGAGATGCATTTCAGTTTCCTGCACGTTTTCACTAGCCACATGTCCACTAGAACAAACTATTTAGACAAAGAAATAAAAAGTTACCAAAATTACCAAAAATAGAATTAAAATCAAGTACTCGTTAGTTGAGTCCCCTCTCCCTACTAAAAACAGGAATTTCAGGTTGATCTAGTCAAGCACCTCTCTCAATACCTACCCTTTTCCTTTCTTCCACCTCCATCTACTTCCTCAAGCTTTCCAGAATTTCTAAGCAGATTACTAAGAAAGCCGGTCTACTTGGTTTCCTCCTGTAGTTTAGCTCTGATTTTCTACAAACTTCTACAAACCAAGCGCGCTTCTGAGGTAAAACTCTCGGTATTTGTGGTACAAAAAAATACTCATTTTTTAAGAAAGATTTTTAAAATGGAAACTATTAACAATCTAACAGAATTAAGTGCTATTCTTTTGTTCTACAACCCAGAAAGCACAGAGATCTATTTTTAATCAAGAGCTTGAATGCTACTAGATACCCAGAACTTTTGAATTTAGTTGCTTTTATATGGTCCATACAAGTCTGGAATTTACACTCCAGGCTTCTAGTTCAGAATTACTTAAAAAAAGAATTTTCATTTTAAATTAATATACATAATCTATGCAAGGCTTAAAAGACACTTCAGGTGCTTAAGCGTTTTACATACGACAGGGAGAGATTCTCAGGTCACTTAGAAATCATGAACAAGAAAAGTCAACTCAGCATTTCAGTTCACTGAAGCTTCTGAACACAATTTCCGTATATAGAAAGTTATATAAAAAAAGGAAAAAAAGTACCTCTTGTCCAGTGAGAAAGAGCAAGAGATCTCCTTCCTCTTCTTCACACATGTGAATTTGGATCACTGTTCGAATGGCAGCCTCAAGGTAGTCCCTTTCTGGTTCTGGAGTATAAAATATCTCCACAGGATGGGTACGTCCGGGGATAGTAAGGAGAGGACAGTTATCGAAATAGATCTGAAACTTGCCAGCATCCAAAGTAGCACTCATAACTATGACCTGGGAGTTTGGAGACAGAGACAGTTACTCTAAAGGTTGACAAGAAACTATCAAGTTACATGCTTCACACATGTTAGAAGTTGAGTCTGTTTCCTTACTATTAAGGGTGTGACTTAAGCATGCTTTTTTCAGGAAAAAGCAACAACTTGGTTTTCAGGTCCAAAAGTCACATGGAAAGGTTAAGCTAAGATAACCTTTCTAGTATTTCCTTTAATACAAACCTTTCTAGATTGATCTTTACAACAGATTGTTATTAACCAATCAAAAGCAGTTCATGTACTAGATAATTTTATAATCAGCTAGTAGTAAGCACACAGATGTCCCTATTCAGTACACTCGTAGTCGTAACAGAAAAGTTGTCGGGCTTCATCGTTACTGACCTTCAAGTCAGCTCTCTGTCTTACAACCTCTTTCAAAACTCCCATCAAAATATCAGTAGCCAGGGTTCTCTCATGGGCTTCATCAAGAATTATAACACCATAGCGCTCCAGCAGAGGATCATTCATTGCCTCACGAAGCAACATACCATCAGTCATATACCTGAATGCACACAAAACAATATTAATAAAAATCTCTACTAACAAGTGATATGGAAGAAGATTCTATAAATTCACTGAACTAAATATTTCCATTTTTTTTTTTTTTTTAAAAGAAAACCACTAGTATACTATCTCTGATAGCAACACAAACCCATTTAAAAATGCACAACAGCAAATACTGCAGAGTATCCATGACAACAGGTGGGATTTTAAGGAAGGGAAAAATGAGGTTTGCAACATTTACAAGTGGCTTGCAGATCTGCAATTAAAGACAGGGAGAGACATAACTATGAAAACCCTAGGTATGTTTCTACAATTGTTTCTCCCCTTTTTCATCTGCAAGTCACTTCTCATTTTTTGCTTTTCCTTCTCAACTTCCAATTCCTTTTCACTCAACTTTATTCCCAGCCTTCAGCTACTTGTGTAAGCAAAAGAGAACACTTTGTCACAAATTGCTGTTCTCTGAAACAGAGAAGCAAGAAAACACCAGGAAGAAACCTCTTCAACAATGAGAGTTAAATACTGTGCATTTCAAACATCATCTGTAAATTACATATTAAGTGGACCTGGTTACCTACACAACCAGTAATCTTAGAACACCATTGTACTCAAACTTCAGACTTGTGCACACTCATCTCGGATGGGGGTCAAATTTATCCATAGCTTCCCTTACTGAAATAAGCAACTGAGGAAGTTATTGGAGATCCATTATTGGCCATCTGAATGTCTAATATGGAGAAACCGAATGCTGAAGAGCTATACTCTAGTAGTTTCATGCTCCAAAACATCTCTTCCGACCACCTTCCTCATTATGGATTACTAAAAATTAATAACCAGGGATTTCTGAGAGAGGATTAACTCACTTTGATCTTGCCTGAGGCCCATGCCAAGTTTCTCCTAGACCAAGCTAGAACTTTCCCTTCTTCACCCAAACATAGAGTGGGGCTGTCCACAGATTTCACTCCCCTCCCTATTAGGCCTTTCAAAACTTGGCTGCACCAGTTCCCGCTCTATAACCCCCCTGCATTTCACAAGAAGGCAGTATTATACCTGTAAGTTATCATACTTACTTCAAAATGGTTTTTGCACTACTGCAGTCTTCAAACCGAATGGAGTAACCAACCTCCTGGCCCAGCATTACATCCATCTCATCAGCAACTCTCTGGGCCACACTCATTGCAGCCACTCTCCTGGGCTGGGTACACGCTACTCCCCTCTTCGGCCCAGGTAACGAGCGCATGTAATCAACACACCATTGGGGAATCTGTCAATTCAAAGAAATTCAATTTTAATTGCACTTCTAATGACCACATGTAATCTGTAACCCTTGAATTTTAATTGAATGATTTTACTACTACAGTTTCACTCAGATGTACAAAAATATCCAAATAATGAGAGCAAACAGTTAAAGTACACCGATACAAGCATGCACCTATTTTTTCAAATTATAAAGGAAATATACATACTCCTATAAAGGAAATAGGTTCAGTTAGATCAGCTCCTTAGCGCTGTCAATCTTTTGTCATGCTCTAAAGATATGCAAGAATCTTAGCAACTTTTAGTGTTTTAAAAGCACTGGTCATTAAATATATGGGGGGGAAAAAATCAATGTTAAAATTGCCCTATCTAGAAATCACAGCAAGTAAAATGAATTTGGAAAGTCTATTTAGTTAATTCTCAGCTCCCAGGTTTTCTCATCTAGCTAACCAAATCACCAAATGGTCCAATTCCTGTAATATTTGTCAGTCAGCAATTCTCTATTATCTTGAAACTGGAAATATCATGAACAATCCAGAACAAGCAGCCTGTTTCACAAGAAGCTCTAAAGCTATTAACAACTTGATAAGGAAGATTAAACATTTTTCAAGTGTTCTTAGCATGATGTTTTATGAGGAGACATCTCCAGCCACAACTAAGTCTGGAGATCAAATAAAAACCCCTCCTCCTTAATAACTGCTTCTCCAAGTATGCTTTCTTAAAAGCTTGGAGAAAAACACTACCATTTATACACCCACACCAATGTAGAACAGGAAAATCTATACAAGTTTATTTAAACCAGTGTACTTTTTCTTCCAATATATTTTTTCTCACAGCACAACTTAAGGCATGTATACGCAGCATGGACTGTAATAAATAATAAAAAAACATATACACACATGCCTTCCCTCCTTCATCCCCCTCTTTTAAAAAAAAAAAAAAGAACATATTTTCTTATAAGTATGAAAAATGGAGGCAGACACTATCAAAATGACAGAAGATTGACAGACTTCTCAACAGAAGTCATGAACATAAGAGAAGTCTATTCACAACTAAAAGTAGCAGTGATTCTCAGACACTGGTAACTTGAACCTTGATTCCTACCCAGTAACTTCCCAAGTATACGGCACAGAAAAATGCAGTTGCTTTACATGGCACCAAGGAAAACTCAGCTCTAAGCATATTAGCTGAAATGCCTTTACTTAAAATAGAGCAAGCTCTGACCTGAGCCTTAAAACAGTAAGCCTGCCAGGCCACATCACAGTAGCATGAAATATACATAACATAACAGTGGCTTTCTAGGTAACAGGCAGAACCTCCAGCCACGGTCAAATGAAAGGAAAAAAGCCTTTACAGTCTCTAAAGGGAATAGACCAATTTAGATGATCACCACAAAGCCTTTATTTCTATTTCTTTTTAAAGCTGGACATGAAAAGGACTGAGCCATACTACATTTCCACTTCAACCATGATCACTTTGGGGAATATACAGAATTATTCATATCATCTATTCCTTTTAAACTAAAAAAAAATTTCAGTGATTGTCTTTCCTTGAGAAAGTGGGGGTTTCAACAACATTAAATGAAAGATCTTTCATCTTCAAATTGTAACCAAAACAAACATGATTAAGAGGAGAGTATATACATAGTGATTTGCCTTTATATGAAAATACTTAAACTTTTTAAAAAAAAGTCAAAAGAAAGCCAGGCTTTTAACATAAAGAGGGTGTCACATTGCCCTTCTGCTTCTTAAAAGAAGGTGCACATTGCAATTATAGCAAGTATTTAATTTTCTTTTGCAAAAATTCAACACATCATTCCACCATTACAGTACCAAGCATCTTTTGAGAAAAAGATCTGTGGAAAACAGAGTTTAACTTTCAATTACTAATCAAGCCACTGCAAACATCAAAGGCTTCAAGATTAATGGTCCCGGCCTCAAATATACTCAGTAAATTTTCACAGTAAAGTTTAATGAAGAGTTCTTTATAAGTCTCCTTTCCTTTTGTTACCACTGCCAAACTAAGTTTTTCCATGCCTTGGCACCCTACAACAAGGATGAGGAAACTAACACAAGCCAATTGTGGAAATGGCCCTTAAAGATAGCAGCTAGCTCTCAAAACATTATTACCTAGAGCCTCAAAAAAGGAGGGAGAGAATTCTTTAGGAAGGACAGTTTGTTGAAGCTTTCCATTAATGCCAAATTTAACTAGTTCAAGAGGACAATTTGAGCAGCAGAGTTGTTTTGAGCATTACAAGACTTCCTCAACACAAGAATTTTTACCTTACTCTAGTAAATCAAAGTAAAACAATCAAAAAACCCTAAGCAAAACAGTTCGGTTTAAGACAGCACATGACTACAAATTATATTCCCACAGGGGCATCCACAAACGTTTCAAGGGATATCTGCAGTATCACAACAATTCAGAGGAAACAAATTTCTAAGATGTACTTTTCGTAGCTTCAGTTCCTTTTTGAGGATTTAAAAAGCCTTAGGTGTCTTAAAATATTTCAGAAAGAGGTAAATTACTACAATTCTAGAAGAGCTTTATACCTTGAGAACTACATGACAGTGACACACATTTGAAATTTAAATCATACACGTTAAAACACAAATCCTTTAGATCTCAGAATTCTCAGATCACACAAGTCTATTTTACTGACCCCCAAAATCCTTCTTTTAAGATTCTGAAGATTCTACAGACCTGCCATGACTCAGAGCCCCTATCACTAGTGGGCAGGATGTTCAAATTCATGAGTTTATTAAAAATGTGATTTTACCCTGCTCCAACAAAAAGACAGCATCCAGAAAACATCCAGCTATGTTATGAAGACCACAGCAGCCTATAAAGTCTCACAGGAGCAGTGACTTTTATTGAGCGTTAAAGCCTCCATCTTCCTCATCAACAAGGATCAATTACCACAAAGCCTACCAGAAAGAGGAGGTCAGAGAACAGAACAGGACTGTGAAAAGGGAAGGCACTGAAATAGTCATACCTACTTTTATATTCCATAAATAAAACATTCTAGCCTAGCTTTGGACAAGCCTGATCAAGTACCCTGCACAATCACTTTCAATAAACTAAAGATTAACACATCCCAGTTATCCAACAGTCTCAACCATTTAAATTTAGAGTACCACAATACAAACTCACCTGTGTTGTTTTACCAGACCCAGTCTCTCCAACCAGGACAAATGACTGATGTCTAATCAAAATATCTGTAAATCTATCTTTATATTCCCAGACAGGGAGTTGCAGACGTTTCTTCAGTATGTCATAATATCGAGGTGTATGCGGTAGATTTGTGAAAGGGTTAATACTGTGTGGAATCATTGCTGGTTTTATAGCTGGTATCCCAGCAGCAGCATAATATGTAGAATTTGATGTAGGTCGAAAATCTTTTTCCTTGTCCCTTTCTCTGTCACGATCTCTGTCTCTGTCCCGATCCCTGTCACGATCTTTAGAACGGTCATCACGGTCCCTGTCCCGGTCCCGATCTTTCCTAAAGTGAGTTAGGAAATACAACAGAAAGTGAGATACTTGAGTACATAAAGGCAGAACATGAATCTAAATAAAAAACAGACTTTAGGGCTTCTAATACAAAGTGGATATAAGCCAAATATTTTAAATAGCCTTGCAAACAACTACCAGGAATAAATAACAGTATGTGACGCAGAGAACAAATAACTGTATATGACACATAGCAATTGTTAGCTACAGAACGGACATAACTATACGTCTAAGTACACTTGAAAAAAGTCACAGGAGGAGAGCACTGTCTTGATCTTATTCACCACTTATCAAGAATTAGCAATGTATCCTTGACTTTCTCAGAATTCTTTCTGTCCCTATTTGCTTTTGCTACATAAAAATAAGAAAACAATGAATACTCCTCTTGCCTTCCTATCAACAGGATTGTTTGCCAAATGCAAGAACTGCAACTCAAGACGACAGACGAGCCTCAAGAGAAGTTTAATTCTCACACCCCACAATGAGTTAGCAGTTTTATTTGTTGGAAGTCACCCCTGAAGTTGGGACTCAATCAACTTGGATTTATAGGTTGCAGAGTCTGTAACTCAGACCAGCAAGCATGCATTATTTGTTAACGAACTTGAGACAGTAGCATCACATCATTATGACTACATGATTTGTTAAAAATCTGTTACCTAAACAATTGTCAGCAAGTTGCACACACACACACACACACACACCAAAAAACTAAATAAACACTTAACCTCCTCACCACAGAAGAACTGGAATTATTTGGTTCATTTTCTCTAAATTAAGAGCATAGAATATTATAAATTTCTAAATTAAGAGTATTATAAAGCTAGAGTGAATCTAGTAAACGTCAAATTGGTCAAGGAAAAATAATTCATATTAAACCAAGTAATCATGAAATCCTAAAATATTTCACCTTGCTTGTAAAAGGACAGTGTTGTTTTCACTATAGTTACCCAGCCCAAATTCTATCTCTGGCCTTCATCTCAGCAGCAGTTTGATTTTTGTCTCCACATACTTCTCTTTGCCTATAACTTTAAACTCCCTATTAAATGCTGAACTAATCACAAGAAAGCTCCAGTTTTATCTAAAGAACTGTTGCTATATGCTTTTAATAAAGACAAAACCCCCTCAATACTGTAGCAGTTAAGTCCGCTAATTTAAACAAGCTTTGATCAGAAGATTAATAGGAAAAAAAATTCCACCCCTGTTCACAAGGTCTCAGGCATGCCTACAAGGAAGAATCAAACTGAAAGCTGCTGAACACCACATCTCTCCACGGCTTCCCCTGCTCAGTGTGAACCTATGTAGATACAACCAGTAAGCTAATTTGGGATTCCTACGCATGAGAAAGGCAACATAAACAACAACTTACTTAATTTTTACAAGAATCAGTGCTGTTTGCTCTCCATGTCTAACGTATTTTGTGTTTTTAGAAAATTAACATAATCTAGGCAGACTATGTAGACATTCTTCTATCAGCATTCTGAAATGCTATAGCTTCAGAGATTGTCATAATTAATAGTTATTGTTTTGTACATTTATAAATATGTAACAGACAAAATGGCAAAAAAAGGAGGATAACAAAATAGACTGCTGGCTGTCATTGTCGTAATGCACTTTTCATAGACTTTCCTAAGCTTTTGGACACTGAACTACCAAAAAAAAAGAAAAAAAAAAAAAGAAAAAGAAAAGAAAAAAAAAAACCCACTGCTCATTAACACTTTTTGCTTTAATCTGAAACACCATACTCCCACCATAGTCTTAATACCATAAAATATGGTACAAGCTATAAATCTCTCTCTACATAAAAAATGGGCAAGTATTACAAAATCTAGTAGAGTTTTATACATTACTAGAAGAAAGTTACCTCTATTATAAATTTAAGGAACTAAGTCTCATAATACTACATTTCATGGAAGAGTAAGACAGATCAAATTTGGGATTTTTGAAGTTAATGAGCTATTAAGAACCAGCTTTACAAAAAAGCAGGTATCAAGGTATTGGCATAGAGAAAGGTGTGCTGAGACAGTAACAACATAATAAGAAAATGAAATAAAGGTTATAAACTCAATTTAAGTATGGCAAAACCAGTGCAACATACAATAGACTATGAGCAGTACCTACTCCATATAGGAAAAAAACATAAGTAGAAAAGAGAAAAAGGCATACTTTTTTGTTTGTTTGCTTAGACACCAAGTAAGATGCTGCAACAACATGCCTTCAGAAGCAGACTATTCTGTAGCACTCCAAGTACACAATTCTGTGACAGAAGTTTCTACAGATCAAATGAGTTTATCTTTGCATAGGAAAGAGAAGAGAGGAAGAAAAAAAAAAAAAAAAAGAAAAGAAAAAAGGCATGTAAGACAGCACTCACGCAAAAATAGAGAGACCTATTTTCTGTTGCCAGCCTTTTTCCCTTACGTAGGTAGGAGCATTTCAGTGGCCTGGTAAAGAACTAGACTTTCCCAATCCACCTCCACCAAAATTAATTCTAATACAGATCAGTTCTCTAACCTAGTCCCCCAAACACTTGCAGTGCAAGAAGAAAGGGGGCAGCACTGCCGTCTTTTGTGATGGCAGCATGCGAGTTTAAGACATAGATAAAATCTCAAGACAGTGTACTGGTGTAGACAAACTACGAATACGATTCAGAATGGAAAGTCCTGTTAATCCACTGTTTGTGACCATCATTTAACTTAGTTGCCCAGTCCTCCATTTAAGAAAATAAACTTACATTCTGAACATTCTGAAATGCAAATAAAATTTGGTTTAAAAAAAAAAAAAAAAAAAAAAAACATCAACAGAGGTGATCCTCACCAGAGGTTAATCAAGGGAGTTTTCTTTTTTAATTATTTGCTCTTCTGAAAGGTTTAAGAAAGCATAATATAGAAAATGCCCTTGAATTTGCTCTCCAATATTCTTCTCATTTATCATTTCATTTTACAGCAGCATTTTTCTCCTAAAAACAGTTTCCAGTCTCCTGCTGGTATTACTGAAAGCTGGCAGACACATCCAGATTCTGGGATCAACTAGGGAAAAAAGAGAATGACATTCTATTCCAAAAAAAGAAGCTGTCTGCTTTCCAATCACTGACAACTTCGAAGCAAACAGAAAAAGTGCTTCCAGATAGGTATTTCAATTAATGAAGTACAAAACAATTCCAGCTCATATCTTCTGAAGACTGATAAAGCCATTCTCCATATTGTAGTCTGGTAAGATATAAACCAGATATGTCATGGTGCCGTACGAACTTACTGAATTTTCTTTAAAAAAAAAAAAAAATCTTCATTTAATAACTGTCACATTTAACTTAGTTTTCATCATCTCAGAGATGGTTTTTGATTTAATCAAATTTGTCTTACACAAAAATTTCAATTCCATTTTAAGTAGTTTCATCTGTCATACACGATACATAGCTAAGCAAATACAAGAGAAACGTAAATCACTAAGTCCCAAGATGAAAAGCAAGGGAAACTAAGACAGAGACAAGTTTAACCACTGATGACCACTGCTAAACTTATTTATGTCTAAATATATATATCTGAAGTTGAAATATTTCTAAATATATCTAATGCTTAAATGTATGTAGTAGAACATTAGCGTTATTCCTCCATTACTAAACACCTTTTTGCTGTTTGTCAACTGCGAAAGTCTGCAGTTGATTTAAAAAAAAAGAGAAATTAAGAGAAATTCTATTCTGTATGCATTAAAACAGAAGGTAGAACAAACAATACATGCTACTAACAAGACTGATGTTACACAGCAGCAACTGACATTAAAGAATTTAGAAAAAAAAAAAAATGTAGAAAAACTAATCCTAACAACACTAACTAGAGACTTTCCCTACAATTCACATATTTGAAGGGTTTCTTTTGTTGAAGGATGATATTTAAAGGCTAAAAAACAGATGTTAGACCACTGCTTAAGTAGTTTACATTGGTGATTACAAGCCTGCTGGCCTGACATCACTACCACACAAAACTTCACATACTGATACATGGCCTAAATTAAAAAGGAACTAAAAATTACAGGGTACCCTGATACATATTATATGCAAGACAATTAGACAGTAAAATACCTTCACTATTTCTCTATCAGCTCCCTGAATAGATGCCCCAAAGTTTAGTTTAATCCAGCTCTAAAACCAGCTGAACTGCATAGACACTCTCTCTGCCCAAAACAGATGTAAATATTTGCAACTAAAAAGAAATTCCCTTAGCCCTCTATACACTGTAAAACCCAACAACCCTATGAATGAATTAGGGCAATGAAAGGATGGCATGTGTTAGATGAATTAAGATCTCAGGTAATAACCACACTCAATGTTTCTGCTTACAGTGACTAGTTTTCTTGGTCTTATATCACTTTGTTGAGATAAGGGGTACAACACCAGGGCTTAACCCCCCCCCCTTTTTTTTTTTTTTTCTCCCTCCCCCCGCCCCTCTC
>VWPW01007426.1:1146080-1160011 GCA_013389825.1 Crypturellus undulatus
AAAATAAAAAAAAAAAAAAAAAAAAAAGTTATATCATTGCTAAGAAGTGATAATAGTATACACAAAATTAGAAGACTAAAGCTTCAAGGTGAGAGGAGGCAATCAACCCAACACCAAAAAATAAAATGAAACCTACAATGCCATACCATACAAATAGGAAATACTAAACAATAATGATTATCTGTACAACAATATCAACCACATCAGATTCAAGTTTTTGCATCACAACTTGAAAATGTCACAATAATCTATATGCACTAAGAGTCTGTACTCATACATCTTATTGCTTGGAGAAGAGTTAAAAAATAAAATAAACATAAAAACAAACAAACCTACCTCACACAACACACACAGCCACAAATACTAAACAAGCTTTAGGAAAATCAGGGGAATATCATAATTCATTATGAATTACAGTACTCCTACATACATACAGAAAACATGTTCAACAAAAACAATCAATTGAGCTGACAAAAAAAATATATCAAAGTCTAGTAACTAAAAATAAAAGCTACTCAAGTTCACATGGAAAGAAAACACAAGTTCTATTTCAAGAGCAAAAACAATTTTTAAGTAAACACTAACTGTTACAGTTTCCTTTTAACTACAACTGGATAACAACGTACGTCATTTATTTCTCTAGGATATTTTTGTGCAAAATAGTGACGTTGGGGTTGAAGAAAAAAAAATAATTCAGGTAAGTCTTCAGGGCAACAGCAGAAGACCAGGCTAGATAAACACAGATTTCCTTGTGGTCCTTTACATTCCAGAAGTCTGTTTTAAGAGTTCCCCACAAAAGGGAAGCAAAGAAAAAAAATGTATACACGTACACACACAGAGTGGAGGCAATGAAACAATCATGTACAAAACAACAGCACAAGCATATTTCTGTGCTAAAACTTATGCAGCCTTAACGCATTCGTGGGGAATGGGGGTGTGGGGTATAACTTTCCCTCTCCCATCCCCCCCATAAAAAAGAAAAGAAAAGAAAAAAAACACTCAGTTCTTTGGTTAATCCAGCCATCTCCTGGCTGATTGCGGAGTTAAAGTGGCTAACAAAGGAACAGCGTTTCCATGAGGTTACGCACTAGCTGCACAGGCCACACAAACCTCAGGATGACCTTAAGAACCAGAGCTGCCAGGACTCCCACGTCAGAGAGAGAAAGAAATCCCCCGACGGGCCGGGAGTCGCGCAGAGCCGCCCAGAAGGTGAGAAGCGCGGGGGCGCTGAGAAGGAGCGCACACAAAGCCGCGCCTGGCGGAGCAGGCCCAGCAGCGCGGCGCCCTCAGCCCTGCCGCGATGCCGCTCGCACCAGCGACGAGCCCGGCGGCCTCCTCCGCTTCCCCACCCCGCGCCGCCGCACGCGGCCTCCCTCCCTCCCCGCCCGCCGCCATTCCGCTGCCGCCATCCGTGCCCGCCGCAGAGGCCGAGCCGAGGCCTAGGCCTCACGCCCAGGCCAGGCCTGCCAAGACAAGGCGGCGCCGCTGGGCCCCGCCATGCGGCCTGCGCCGCCCCGGCCCTCTCCCTGCTCCCCTCCCCACCCCCACCGCGGCCTCCCACCGCCCAGGCCCCCCGGGGGCCTCTCCGAGCCGCCCACCCCCGCCGCGGTGCAGGCCGCATCGCCCCTCACCCGTCGGCGGTGCGCTTCTTGCTCGAGCTGTAGTCGTCGCCCAGGTCTAGGCGGTGGCGCTTGGACATGATGGCGGCGGCGGCCGCGCGGTGCGAGGCGGAGCAGCCGGGGCTGGGCGCGGAGCTCGCCGAACAGCAGCGAGGCCGGGCACAGCCGCTAAAATGGCGGCCGGAAGGAAGCGCCGGGGCCGCGCGAGGCGCTGGCGCGAGCGCGGAGGGGAGAGGCGGGACAGGGGGCAGGGAGCGAGCTTTGTGCGCGTGCGCGTGGCGGGCCCGCCTGCCCGTCGGAGCCGAACGGTTGTAACGGCCGCAACGGCCGCTGCGGGGCTGCTGGTGTGCGGGCGCTCCAGGCAGCAGCCCCGGCGCTGCCGTTGAGGCGCTAGGAGTGAACCCCTTTTCAGGAGCCTTTTCCACCTGGGCTGTGATGGGCGTTTCCAAGGGTGTTCACCCCGGATAACTGCAGTAGGAAATACCTCGTGGGGGCCATGACAGGCTCTCTGATCCCTGTTATGGGGAAGAGTGTAGTCCTTTGCCCTATATCAAAAGTCGGTATTGCTAGAAATATTTTTTCATGAGGAAAGTACAAGTCTCACACAGACCCAGAAAAAAAATGATTCCCAGCTTCTCCTTTCCCTTGTGGTTTGCCTTTGGTGCCTGTGTGAGAAGAGAAGCAGTACAAGAAGAAATGCCAGAGGACCTGTGTGCTATGTCCACGATAGAATTCTAAGAGTGAGCATGGCTACACTCACATTTAATCAAATCCTAAAAGCAAAACAATACACAAGCAAATGTGCTGTTTCCTTGGTACAGTTACAGATTTTGGCAGGTAGCTGCAATGATTACTTTTCCCTGGGAGATGTGCCAGCCGAAGGCTGTCACTTAGGCCGTGCTCCAGGGTGTTGCATGGTAGCCCTCCAACTTGGTTCTGTGCCCCTGTGGTGTGCCCCTCATCTCCTACCCCATGCATGCAGTTTTAACCCTCGACAGCACAGAATTTGAACTCTGAGGGCACAGACGAGTCTGGCTGGGAGAGAAAGCACTCCCTTGGTGCTTTAATACTGCTCATAAAAAACAATCTCTAACAGCTTCATTAAATGACTCTCCAGTGGCTATATAGTGGCTATGTAGGGAACACCAGTTGTTGGACATCTCTGTTCATCCTTTTCATCCTCTCTAATGCTCTCCCAGCACCTTCCTAGCAATTTTAGTTCAAGACTTAGAAGTAGTTTTCAGATGCCATTTGAAAGCACTGCTATGGGTATAGCTCTCCACTACACACAGTTGTGGAGTTGAAAGACACGTGCTTTGCAAGCCTTGCTCCCCACTGCCCTTCACAACCTTCTTGCCAGAGATTACCACAACCTCCACCGGCATGAGCACTCCCTAACCACTTAGGTTAAAAGCATTTGGATATTTCAGTTATTTTAACTGCGTAATCTTTGTTAACTCTATCAGACTACGAGGCCAAGGGAGCATTCACCTAACAGCTCTGTTAGCAAATCTAGCAGTGATCAGAAAAGAGCATCTAGCAGCAGTGACTAGTAGTACTGCCAGGTCATCAAGTGGACATTTTCTGCTTTTCTGCAGTGCATTCACTGCTTTTCTGCAGTGCAATAATTACTAAAATGGTTATTGTAGACAAGTTCTTTTAGCATATTCTTTAGTAGAAGAGCATTCCTGATCCTAATTTGGATAATATAACAAAATGGTGTCCTGATCTCTCCTGGAATTCTAGACACTATTGTAAGAAAAATACCATTTTCCTGCTTAGCATTAATAACCAAAATAAATATTTCTGAATCTCGATCTTGAATTCTGCACGCAAAGCCAAGAGTCATTTTCCAAGTTACATTACAAGAAAAATGGAATATCTACTTTAGAAGTTGCCAGAGGATAAATATTATGGCAGTTTCTATCCCAAGTGTCAAGATGTGTTCCACATCTTGATTATGCTTCCCCAGGCACAGCAGCACATAAACTTAGAATCTTGCTCCAGGTTACCACACTGCCAACCCCAGGGCAAGATTCTGCTTTAAGGAGGTGGCAAAAGAGGAAGTCTCAGCAGCCTAAAATTGATCCTGTGGCTAAATCTCCCCAGCAAGTACAAAAAGAAAGGAGAAAGATTATGGGTGTTAGTTGGGGTCAGCAACTACTGGGCTGCTATGCCACAAACTGAAGTCCCAATTATCTAAGTATAAAGAATAGTTGCTCCACCCAGCTGTGCTCTGAACCATGTGGCTACATAATAACCTGCTCTTAGCCCAAAGAGTTTACCATCTAAGACCTTCATCCTGCAAACACATGCATGCCTTATTTCCTAATGCAAATAATCCTTTTAACTTCAAAGAGATTTCTAAGAGTAGCAAAATTAAGCATGTAGGTAAGTGTTTACAGGATCACAGCCTAAATATGAGATGAGACAACAGGAAAAAAAAAGATCAGGAAGCACAAAACTGACATAATGACATAGTGATAAGCATTAAACCCTCAAAGGATAAAAGGAATGTGTAAAACAGGGCATATTTAAGAATATTTTCTGCCTTTTCAAAGAAAAGGTATTTGTTAAATAAAAGTGTTCTTGGTTTTTGTTTTTTCTGAGAAACCTTTTGTATTAAATCTATAAGAATGAAAATCTTAGATTACTGAAACCGATGTGTATATTAATTGCTGCTTGACTATCTGTTCTTTTACTCTCCATTTCCTGCCCTAGTTAAAATATACATGTGTACACTGTGGTATCAAAGTCTTCTTAGTGACAATTTTGCTTTGGGTGTGGACATACTTACTATGCTATTTAGGTTCAAGGGAGCGTTAACATCTAAAACTGATACAGTGGCTTAGAAGTATAATGTTATCTCTAAAATATTGTATTATTGTGCTTGTGTATTGCGTTCTTCCCAGAATCATGGATCTCAGGCAGGCTTTACATCAGTGGCCTGCTTTGCAAGCAGGGGAGTTTCTGACAGAGAAGCCTAGCAGATTTCAGTGTAAAGTTTCAGATATTACTACCACTAGCTAATTGCTTCACCCATTTGCTAGAGATTACCAAGTTTACAAAGGGCAGGAAAATATGATATATCCCATCTACCATTTTAGAGAAATACTCCTTCTGCACTAGTTTCAGCCAAAAGAGGAGACTGAAGTGAATCTATGCATCTTATTGTTCCACAACTGCAACAGAGGTGGTAATCATGAGCAGAGTAATAGAGCAGACACCTAGGGGAGGTTTGGCCGGAGGAAGACTCAACACAACAGGCTGTATGTTCCCATACTGTACTGACATCTACTCTGCCAGTACTTTATTTATAGTTTGTCTTTTAAAAACAGTTAAAAACCAAATCCATATTTTTAAAAATCTATAGCACATGACATTAAAGAATTTCCTACAAACTAATTTAAACATACTAAACTTGGAAGTAGTCATGATGATTATCACTGCAATCTGCTTTAAGTAATAAACATATACATGGGTAATGTCCTTAGCAAAATATCCAGAAGCCTTAAATACAACCCCCCATCACAGTTACAGACCAGCTCTTCTCCCCCCACTACAAGCCTGTGGGAGTAAATGGAGTTATCCTCATCTTCTGCCACATCATCAGAAGAATACTTCACACAAGAGCCCATAATCAGAGTATGCTTAAGGACCTTAGATTTCCTTATTTTTTTTTCTAATTTAAAAATGTGAAAATGAATACATCAAATTATCTCAGTTTTTGCACTGAAGAAAAGAAGCAGCTTCTGTATAATTACAGAAACTAAACTTTGCAACACTTCAAATATATATAAATCAACTTTGAATTGCTCCGAGAAGCACAGTTTAGGAAGTGACAGCCACTGTATCAGCAGTAACTCGCTGTCTGAAATTTGTGAATGGTCATCAAACATCATCACAGAACACATGCCAAAAATTCAGCATGGAGGTCAAAAAGCTCAGGATGATTTTGATAGTGTTTCATAGAGAGAAAAAAAAAAAAAGAACAACTTCTTGCTATCAAAACTACCTGGAACACCAGAGGGGAATGGCTCAGTTGAGTCACCACACCTCATTGCCCAAGAGGGAACACGCATTTCTTCATAGCGGGGACAGATGCCAGAGTACCAGTCCCACGACGTCACCTCTATCTTAGCTGGGTAGCATCACAAAGAGAAGCAAATATAGTCAGATCCCTAATAGCTTCTGAAAAGTGAAGACTGTGCATCAGGTGGGTGCAATAGAGAGGAGCAGCAGATAAGAGAAAGTAAAATGCTGAGTTTTAGTACTGCCCCTCCTTGCAGCCTGAACTGTAAGGTGTGCCTTCTCTGTGTTATTTTAAGAGATTTTAAAAGCAGTTGCTTCTATT
Source organism: Crypturellus undulatus (assembly GCA_013389825.1). Classification (NCBI taxonomy): domain Eukaryota; kingdom Metazoa; phylum Chordata; class Aves; order Tinamiformes; family Tinamidae; genus Crypturellus; species Crypturellus undulatus. Next base: position 1,152,054 of record VWPW01007426.1, read on the forward strand.
AACCTGAGGAAAAATGCACTTTTGAAAACAAAGTCCATTCTGTAAAAAGAAAAATACCTTTGTCTATAACCACCTGCCTTTCTAATGCTCTCAGTCATTTGCTAAGACTTTAGCTCACCTGTAGTCCACTCAAAGAAACCTTGCAAGAGTAGATGTTTGTTAGGTACTTTGAATTTTAAGTACTCTGAATTGAAGAGTTGGCATAAGTGCAAAATATCATGACTGAGTAAACTAGATTATATATCTAATTTACACTATTTATACACTGAATTCAGAGTTTGTTCTGGTAAGTTCTGGGTCTTCACAGCTGAAGTAGCATTACTTTAATACTTTCCACACTTAGAAACCTCTGAAGCTACAGCTATTATGTTGCATGTGAAGGCAGTTTATCTTTTAAGCTCCTTACAACCTAACTCCTTTCTGGTCCAAGTCTGAAATCTTGAGAGAGGCTTCTTAGATATACAGTACTGTTAGGGAGCTGTACATATTTCTTGGGGAACTGTTTAAATTCAGAGAAGACCAGGGTTTCAAGCTTGATCTTCTGCTGCAATATTGGAATATGCATAAATTCAATTTTTTTTGTTGAACTCTTTTGTGAAAGTTTGATTTTTTCTTGTTTTTTCTTTGCAAGTATTTATTTCACATCAGCAGAAGGAAATATGTATTACATTGATATATACTTTCCTTTTGAATTTAGTAGAGACATCTTATTCACTATTGCAGTAGCTCCTTAAGACTTTTTTAAAGTCATTTCTTTTAATATCGTCTATAAAACACACATATTCAAGCTTACAGTTAGGCCTGTTGGACAGTGATACAGTGGTACAGCTTTACACTGAATATATGCGTGATGTGAGACACGTACTATTGGCTTCATTTCTATTGTCTGTATAGAATATGCAAAGTTTCCACAAGTGAAGATCCCAGAAGTTCCTGAGGTGTGAAATAGGTGATGCAGTAACGATGGGCTACCAACATCCACAGTGGTAATAAGGCCTCCATTAAGGACTCCATAACAAGGTAGTAGGAGCAGACAATTATACAGAATAAAAATCCATCATAACCTAGAAAAAAGTATGTAATAAACCATAAACATTAACTTCTGTATCTTGCCCAGCTGAGCCAAGTTTTTCAAGAGATTAGCTTCCTTATTCTTCTCCTAGACAATCAATGTTTTTTTTCTCTACTAACTGTACTAGAAGTCGCTTTGCAGAACAGTCTTCACAGCCAATGAAAGCACTGAAATCGGATTTAACTACTGCAGCTGTGTCAAAATGGATTGTAACCTCCTCTTTTTGATGGCCTATTACTATAAAGCCTAGCCTTGTAGAAGCGAGGTTATTTTTTAGTGTGTCATCTCTGGAACATGGCTGAGAATAATAATTTTAGTATAAACTGAAAGCTGTAGAAGAATCCTAAAGGAGTGAAGAACAGACATTTCCCTATGTTTGTTGTTGTTACTAAATAACATTGCTTACCCTGCAATCATATCCTTCTCTTTAATCGGTAAGACTGTACCCAAAGGGTAAGTACATGGTGCTGCTAAAGCTGCTCCTTCTTGCAAAAGCAAAGGAACTGCTAGAACACTCCAGTGAGCGATTTGCTTCAAAGAGATGCTGAGCAACCTGTCTTTCAACTGAAAACAAGGGGAACTCTGCACTCACAACATTTTCTTTTAAATCATATCGGCCACATCTTGATTAACTTAAAGAACTGTCTACTATTTCATGAGGCTGAGGCTCTTTTTTACTTAGTGCAGTGGTGACCTTGTTGGCTATGTAGCTTCTGCCTTTGGCACAGGCAAAGCTTCTTCCTTGCTATAACTGGACTTGTTCTGGATGATAGTTGATCTATGTGCATGCAGGTTAGGTTTATCATGGAAATGCTTGCTTCCTACCCAGATCCGAAGCATACTGGCAGGCAGGATGTTGAGGAGCATGCTGCTGAGGCATTGGATCTTGCTCACACTCCTTGGACTTGCACTGCAACTCAAATAACTTGCTCAGAAGGCAGCAGCCCTCTTTCAGGCTTAGTATTTCCTTGGGCCACATCTTGTACGATGTGACTGAATGCTTCCTTGCTGTAGGATGCACTTCCAGAAAATAATATGACCAGGAGTCATCTTTTTAGGTCACATACAACGCTCAGCCTCCTCAGGGCTGTATGTATGTATGTATGTATGTATGACCAACCCTGGTTTAATATTCATTCTGTTTTCTACAAATATGTAGTAAGAGTATCATAGAACCACAGGATGGTTGAGGTTGGTAGGGGCCTCTAGAGATCATCTAGTCCCACCCCCCTGCTCCAGCAGGGACACCTAGAGCATGTGGCACAGGGTGGCATCCAGGCGGGTTTGGAAGATCTCCAGAGAAGGAGACTCCACAGCCTCTCTGGGCAGCCTGTGCCAGGGCTCTGCCACCCTCACAGTAAAGAAGTTCTTCCTCACATGGATGTTAAACTTCCTGTGTTTCAACTACCCAGGCAGCCCCTGACCCTCCCAATCCTGACCACTCATTCTCATTTTTGCAGAATTCAATCTCTTGTTACAGCATGGTCATGCAGTGCATCATCCTCTGAAACGGATATGGCTAAAAACCAGCCCTGCCACAACAACAAGCAGTTCCATAGCTTGCTTGGTGTCCGAACAAGGACAGCATGTGGGGCAGAAGAGGGGCCTGGAAAAGCAACTGGAGATGGGACATTGCGTCAACTGCCAGTTCCCATGAAAAAATCCATGTCACTTAACAGCCTGACGCCGCTCCCCATGTTCAGTGTTTGAGTCTATCTTTGGATCAGGGCCAAAGAACTACGTATTTTCTTTTAAAAGCTTTTTTTTTTTTTTCTTATATGTCTTTTTTCCGTACTAGTTGGCTGATCCTTCATTTAGGTAACATTCTGGTTGAATTTGGATACACATACATGAAAAATAGCAGCTATTCTTGGAAGTCTATTCAGCATTTGGTGCAGAAATATGCTGACATTTGACATTAGGTTTATCTTTCTCTAGATTCTACTGGAAATTAATTAATACCTTGGAGCAATTTTATAATGGAGACTTTCCGGAAAAAAAAGAAAAAAAAAAAGAAATGCTGCTCAGTACTGCTTAGCATCATCTATGGGAGAGGGATAGGGTAAGAACTGAATCTTCAGCACAAATATTCTGTGAAAAATATTAGCTAAAACAAAATGTTGATCTACAGGAACAGTAAAGTAGAAAAAGCTGACTGAAATGCTGGACCTTGTGGAGAATATTATGTCAAATGAGATTCTTATGTGCTCATTTTTTTATTAGAGGATTTATTTGGTCACTTAAAGAAAATGGAAAGACTAAAATAACTTGAACGCAATATGGGCAGCCCTGCTGTTGCCTGTGTATTGATAGGCATTTATACAGCAGACTGTTGTAATATCCCTCCTGCACATCCTGTAAGCCTAAAGTTCTCCCATAGGTGCAGTTTCTATAGCTCTCTTGAGCTACTTTTTCAAATAAGCCACATTAACAAAGAGCTGATATTTAATCTGTTTTAAGGTAACCTTTTTCATTTGCAGAGAAATGAGTTAGGGAGTACACACAAATTGCTTTGTTGGGAGGATTAAGATAGTCCAGCAGAGGAACATTGTAGGGAGCTAAGGGTAATAATGTCTTAAAATCCCCAGGATGGATCTAGGAGTGGTTTTCTGCTTTGTGCTTTACAAACGCCATCGAGCAGTAACAGGCACAGATTTTGCAGATGGGCTATGGGAGCTTTATTTGGAACTAGAGCGCCTCCCATTTCTATTCTGAGACTAAATGTCATCGAGGCTAACGCCATGGTGATTAATACTACTGAATTAAAATGTTTTCAACAGTTAATACAGAGAAATAGCCAAGAGATATGTTCATAATCTGCTTTGTCATATCCTAACAACAAATTACTTTTCTATATCAGCTCCATGGTAATTAAGATTGAGACCAGTGTCAGTGCTTTCAAATAGATCTGCTGATTCCGTTTTTCTGAAATGTGTTCTGTTTCATACTTTACTGCAGCATTAAGTTTTAAAAATATAATCTGTCCTAACAAGACAGCATCTACAAGAGCATCCAGGTCTGCTTATGCTTATGGTCTAGATACTCCCTGGAGAAATACTGATCCCTGAGATTTATCCCAGCTCGAACATTGTGCTCCCTTTGGCGGGGAAGGAAGTAGAGTAGGGTATATAAAGGTGAGAATGCCAAAGGGAAAAGGCAGTAGTGGTGCAGAAACAAAGAGCACAAGGGCAGACAGCTGTAAGACTATGAGAAGAAGAAAAAAATGAAAGATGAAGAAAAATCCAGTCTTCTAAATCTTTCTTCATTTCAAGTTTTGAAAAGGGATGCTGTTCTGAAGTAAGGATGAAGAGTCGAAGTAAGGCCAAAATAAATCACTGAAAGCAAAGGAAGGGTGTCACCGTTTGGCTTAAGAGAAAACCCAAGCATTCAAGATGCAAGTCCGCACCTCATGACCACCACGCTGATACAGAGTTGCACAACTCGAACTAAATTACCTTCTCACTTTATCCCCTGTTAACTACCTATTTATTCCCCCCTTTTTTGTAGTGCTCTAAAATACATACAGCTGATGGCTATGTGTGATTGCAATTGGATATAACCGTGTGCTCAACAGTCCATTCATTCTGAATACACATACAGGGTATATATGTATTGCCACACATGTACTTTGAATTTGCAAGTTTGCAAACAATATGCAAGTTTTCCATGTTGAGAAATCAACTCTCTACCACAAAGGAGAAACAGAGAGAGAATATTTCCTCAGAGGAAAAAGAGCAATACAGAAGGAATGGAAAGAACAGAACAAAGTAAGAGAGGGTTGCACATGAAACCTTGGTCAGGGAACAGTCAAGTGGCCATATGTCCTCGGTGCAAAGTCACAGATGTCCCAGGAGAAGAGTCCAAGTGCTATGTAGATTCCAACTGTGACGTTGCCATTGAGGCAGGAAAGAATAAGAATCAAAGAAGAATTCTAACAGTGTAAATCCTGCGTATATCTAGTTACTGCTGGTTGAACCAAAATGAGAACAGACATTAGCCTAAGTGCTGTCCTTACTGGTGTTTTCTAAATGTGCTGTTATGACTTTAATTCCCTCAGCTTTTCGGTGAAGACACCTGTGAGACAACACATCCCAGCCTGCACAGATACCATCGCTTTCCCTCTTGCTGCCCCGTTCCCGGTGCACTGTGTGCTGCGCATGGATGTCAGCACTCGCATGTTTTGTTCCCTTTCACCAGCTTTCAGGTTGATTTTCAGCTAGATCTGCTGGTATTTCCAGCAGCTCCATAAACCCAGGCTGCACTGGAATTTTAACTAGGCCTTTAAATTTTGAAGAAGAGATAAAAGTCCATTATCACAGTGTTGTTGCACCTTCAGTATCAGAACCCCCTCCCACCTTTGTGGGTTCCATATTCCGGATATTCCTGACTATGTCTTCCCATGTAGCAATAGGCACACATTATGTACAGCAAGTCTGACACATTTCAGAAACACTAGACTTACTGGTGCACAGTACTACACAGGTGTTTTGCTCGTGTACCATGGACCTTTTTCCTGTGTTTTCCAGGCCTCTGTTAGCTGGAGTTACTGTGGAGGTCCAGAAGTTCTTAACAAATGGTTGAAAAAGTAATAGCAAACAGACAATATATTAAATAAATAGTCTTCCATGTACATGGATGAACATGCCACGATTAATCACTTTGACCAAAAGTTACATTGGTTGGAGTCTCCTGTTTTGGGAGAATAGATCCACGAAGTGGGGAAGGGGAAGAGGCAGGGGAAGGAGAAAAGATTTCTATATAATGAATTGTTGGGAACTTAGCACTTTTCTGTCAACTTGGATATTTTAAATAGTTCTAACACAGGAGAACAAAAAGTTTCAGCATTTCTTTGAGGCGGAGAATCTTTTAGGAAATCCCTGGAAAGGAGCTTATCTCAATGGAAGCTTTAGGATCAAAGAGTTAAGATTTGGGAGAGGTATTTATAATCAATATTAACAAATTTAAGGCTGTCTGAAAGCTTTACCTAGAACCCAATGTCATCTAGATCCCTTATACTGCCACAGGAGAAGGAAGGCAAGCGATACCTGCTCGAGCTGACAGTCATCTGAAGATAAATGCCAGTGAGTCATCACTTTAACTGGTACGGCTCAGAAAGCACCACACTGTGCTTGGCTCACACTGAGAAGAATTTTTTTTTTTCCTAAATTAAACTCTAATCATTTCTAATACGTGTTCTGAATACACACTGCTGGGCCAAGGGATGCTGCCACTTTGGCAGAGCTTAAGAGAAAAACTTTATCAGAGAGTCTATGAGGAGATCTCCCAATACTTCATGCATGCTCTTTTGAGTGCATTTGGCTGATCTTCCTGAAATATATACAGGTTAAAAAACATGTTATCTATCAGCAGAATTTTCTTGCAATGTACATTATTAAATAACTGCTTAAAATGGTGCAGTGATGACATGAATGAGTCAGGCCATTAAAATATGCTTTAAAAAATCTTTAATAACATGCATAGGAAGGTGTATAGCTGCTTGGAAGTTTTGCTATATCAAATATAGATAGATTAAGCTTCTATTTCAATGCCTTTCTTCTATTTCTTCCTTAATTTTATTTATTTATTTATTTTCCTGAATAATGGCATAGAGGATATTTTGTATAGGTCATAGCCTACCACTGGAAAATTTATATCATCTTCTTTCTTTCCAATTACATTCGGGGTCCCACTGAAAACAAGCTGAATTGATATCTGGAGGTTTTTCCAGTCCTGACCTGGGGAAAGAATGAGAGTTTATATGACTTTGGAAAGACAAAGGTCAACAGGGATGCTGGATCCATTGCATACGTGGAAGTCAGAAACCCTGCTAATATATACAAATATGTATATATACACCCTACTATATATTACAATGTATTTTATGCACCTGCAGAGGACTTGGAGGACTGCCTGTCCATTTTATAAAAAGGTAAATTGAGACAGACAGAATTGAAAGATTTGTGCAGAGGACTTGGTGGGCGAGTGACCATCAGTATCAGATCCGCCCTGCCCTGTGCCGCTCAACAACCCAAATGATTGGCATATCAAGACAAAGCTGGGTGGGCATCAGCATAAAGCAAGCTGTAATACACAAGTAAGGAATGTTGAGAAGCAGTATTATGTTAGGCCTCCAAATATTCTCTCCAAATTCATTTTTACTTGAAAAGTTTATCAGATGTTAAAAAGAAACCCTCCCATTTGTTATCTGTTTATCTGCAGCTGTGATCTACTAGAACAGGGATCTTGTAGGTCCCCAGCATAGGCTAATGGGAATTAGAAAATATAGAGAACATGATAAATATGTATGTACTAACTTTTTCTCTGTAAAAAGCCAAGACTTTTCCAGCAAAATTGTATATAGAAATCTGATCAACAGTTATATACCTTGCAAAATTTGCAATCTTCCACAAAGACTTTTATTTACCACAACAGAAATTGCTAGATGATTAAATCTAGCCCTTGAAACTAGCATTATAACTGTATCAGAATTTCATATTTCATAAGATTCAGTGACAGTTTCAGTAAGAGTCATAGTAATTTAGGGTACCTGGACTTTAAATCACATAACTCTTTCAGCTATAGAGACATAAATTTTAGGTTACTAAGGGATAACTTACACCACCGATGCCCAGGCCAGGTTTCATTTACGGTGCTATTTCTCAGCTTTATCAAGCTGGTGCTTTCCATTAAAGCTAAATTCATTTTTAAATTAAGCACCAAATAAACAAAAATATTACCTCTCCCTAAAATCAGGGGCTTCCCAAAGAAATTCTCCAAAAGTGAGTGGAAAAGAAAGAGAAGCCAAAGGCAAAAAAAAAAAAAAAAAAAAAAGAAAAAAACAGATTAATGAGATTTGTTTGTTCTGGGGGGTGATAAAAAAGGCCAG
>VWPW01007426.1:1160018-1240837 GCA_013389825.1 Crypturellus undulatus
AAAAAAAAAAAAAAAAAAAGGAAAACACTGATTAATGAGATTTGTTTGTTCTGGGGTGTGATCAAACAGGCCAGCACCGCAGTCAATGATAAAAGGAGGCAAAGTGCTTTGCAGACTGTTATATTCATCTGCTTAAAATTCACATGGTCTGAGTGCTGGAATAATTTGCTCCACACCATCTGGCAGATACAAGAAGTATGAGTATGTAGTGGGGGGAGGGCATGAAGAAATTTTCTACAATTCTACAGCATGTAGAAATACTGTATTGGAGCCTGCAACTTAAATCACATAAAACAGTATAATTTAAGTTGCAAGTTTACAAGTAAGCTGTGAACAATCCAACAAAGTCTATTTTTTGGAACGTGTAGAAATAAACATACTATTATAAGCCTGCTAGTATAAACTAACTATGAATACAGCCCTGCTCTTTGTACTTTATATTTGGAACTATAGCACAATACAAGGCATAAAATGCAATATAGCTAGCGAGTGCAAGTGGACAGCATGGACCATGCGCTGGCCTCCATGCTCAGACCGTGGAGGACAGCTGGCTGTGGTAGTTTTCTGTGGTAGAGTTTTTAGCCTTGCTTCTTAGCTTAGTATTTAAAAACCTGTACTAGGAACTAGTGAAAACCTCCAGCATTGGTTGAAAAGGGAGATACTACAGAAACAAATATTCCTACAAGAGTTAGGCTGCTGCGGGATGGAGATGCATACAATGAACTTCCTCTGTCTTAAGGAAATGTATAAGCCACTTTTCTAAATGGTTGACACAGCACCTTGTACTTCCAGTGTGCTGTGCAAGTTATGTAGCTTTCTCCAGTTTGGGTTCTTACTCAATCCCTGATACCAGCCAAAAAAAAAAAAAAAAAAAAAAAGGCTGTTTGAGAGAGATATGAAAAAGTCATCCTGGCTGCAGTTATGCACATCACAGTAGCTGCACGAGTCTATAGTGTCAGCCATGAATTGCAGGTGAAGTTTAAGGAAAAAATGTGTCATTTGGACTCCCTTGACTTATTCCTTGACTAATACAGTACTTCTTTTTATTACTGAAGTAACCATGTTATTCCTATATTTTTAATTATAGTGATTTTGACTGCCTATTAAAAAGTTATTCTAACGGAATAAAATTGTCACTTATCAGTTACCAGTTAAACTTTCCAGTTTTTGTCTTACCTTCTTTCAAGAAAGAATTCTTAGAGAGCACTCAAGCTCATATTTCAGATTTTTTGCATATTTTGCTCTCAGATTGGTACCTAAGAAGCTGCAGCTAAAGAGACAGAGAGCAGTAGCCGTGTTCACCGAAGGGAACAGACTGTGGTGAAGCCTGACAGACAGACTCTGTGACAGGTTGAGTCCTTACTGTCCTGCTAAGGCCGTGTGGCCTCCCTGCTGCTGCGGGGCGGGAGGCCTCTGCAGGGGTGTCCTTGCCATGTGTGGATCGTAACTGCAAGGCGACCTGCAGTCATGGCAAGAGTGCAGACACACACCCCATCCTGCTCCATCTAGCCTCGAAACCGAAAGACAATTTTAAGAATTCCTTCTTCCGTACATACAACACTTTTGACCAATAAAATAGATAAATGAAGTCACTTTATCACGACAAGCTCTTTGGCTGAGGTATATATGTGGGAGTTGATGCTGTCATGTTACAATGCCTGAGACAAAGCTAATCCTTACGCACATCTCAGTCCCAAGCCCATTGCTCCGTGACCACACATCTTAGATGGCCAGAGTATTTTTGCTTCTCCAGGCCGCTGTGAGGGATATTTAATTACAGTAATATTGCCACCCTCATGCTATCAGAGTGTTGCAAGGCGATATAAAGGCTGAGAAAGCAGTCTCCTTCTAAGCTTCTAAGTGGCTTATAATGTTTCCAGAATGTGACCTTTAGAGCTGGAATTTATGGTGCTTGTGTTCTACCCAAAACTAATTTAATTAGGAAGTTCAAAGAAAACCTGTTTACAAAGTGTTAAGTCATCTAGGTGGTAAAGAAGTACTTTTCAATTGCTAAAATAATTCCTTAGATGCTGCAGAAAGTTTTACCAAAATAGAAGCTTGTTTTTTTAACTTTAGGCCTTTCACAGATGAGGGATGATCTCATTGCATGCAAACCCTCTGCAGGTCTGTCTGCAGTTTACGGACCGTTTTCGCTCTCAGAAATAGCCCCTGATAGCAGTTTCCACATATTAGCTCTTACTATCTCAACTCAGTGTCTACTTCTTTGCCGTTGCAAGGGCTATGACAACAGCATGTAGGGGCCATCTAGCACTGTCAAGGCAAGCTAATGTTTCTTTAGAACAAAAGTAGCTCAAAGGAAGCATGAGTTTATGTCAATAAAATGCACCACATTACCCTCTGATAAGACCAGTTCCTCGTGGGCTCCGCAGAGCTCCTTTCAATCACAGCTCTCTGCCTTTCTTAGGCCAGGCCTGTCTGATCTCCAGCAGATTTCATACTCACACAGGAAATGAATACCTCATGTACGTGACTTCTCACACTGATCAGGTAAAACATGAAGTCCACAAAGGGGTTAAGTCTCAGTATTCCGAACAGTATTTTAGGGCATTTCTTCCTTCAACAGACCACACAAAGGAGCTAGTCTTCAATATGGTTCTAGAGAAGTCCTGTTTTTTTTTTTTTAATATTTTACTGGCTCTTGCCACCACTGTACTGACACGGACTTCCACATTCAGCTAGGGGGAGCCAAAAGAAGAGAAAGAAGGGCAAAGACAGGGGAAGGCATGACCTGAGGAGGAGCCGGGCTCTGCAGTCACAGTGTGCAGCAGAGAGGGCAACAAACCTGCAGCCAGCTGGACACCTGCAGGGAAGGACCAAGTGGCAGGCAGGAGGCTGCACTGTGGTAACTGCTCATGGTCTGGGCATGAAGGGCAGGCACATGAGCCTAAACATCACATCTAGTGATGGACACAAAGACAAAAGTGACAGGGAGATTTGTAGGCCCCTGCCTGGCTGCCTTTAGGAGTGAGATGACTTGGAATAGATGTCCTGGAGACAAGGAGTCCTGAGGATGCTGCAGTGTGGAGCCAGGATGAGTCCTAGTCTCTTAGCAGATCTCAGTCTGCAACAGTCTCTAGGGTTAACTTACATCATTTTACTAAAGAAAAACCTAAAGCCTAAAGAGGCAACTAATATTTATTCTAAAACAAGGTTCCCCTATCATACTACTGAACATCCAAGGACTCATATATAACCATCATAGAAGAAACACTCTTCTGTGGGAACAGATACCATTTCATAGCTAAATCTATTATAATAGTAAATAAGGAATTTCACCCAGTCACTTTGTGTCAAAGCAAATATTGATTAGTATATAGGTCATCCAAAATTACAATGTTTCTGGAGATATTCACCTCATGGAAGAATATGATGAATCTGGAAAAATGAAGAAATAACTAAGTAGGAGTAGATTAAAAAAAAAGTAAGGAAGCATAATAAGGGAGAGGAGCTTATCAGGGAAAACAAGAGAGTAGAAAAGGACGAGAAGAGACAGAAGAGACATTAAAGAAGAGAAAGTAGATCAGAGAAAGATGTAGAATCTCGAGCTGCTGCCCTTACAGCAGCTCCATGTCTGCCATATTACACAAATAGGCTATTTTGCATATATGAGGGTAATTACAAACACCAGTTTAAAAAATAAATTGGTATCAATTAGAAGTATTAGATTAACAGGTCTTTTGAATGAAATCCTGCTTAGCTACAAGAAAAACTTCCCACAGCTGGAGATGACCCCAGCCTAGTGTGAGAAGGGCGCATCTTGCAGGGATGGCTGGTTCAGTCTTCAAGGCTCATGCAATTTTCAATCTCTTTGATGAGCCTGCCAATTAGTCTGTAATACAATAATACCATGATTTAAGAGCAGAAGCTTTTCAAATGCAGGGTTCTATGGGTGGGTCTAATGGCTTAAAGAAGGAATGACCCTTCCACAGTATTTCCAAGTAGAAAAGCATTTGTTGTAGCTCATGGGACTCTTCTTCTAATTCCTAGTTTAATCTACTTCCAGTGTGTTCAGTTGTAACTATCTCTATGTCAGTCCCAGAAAAAAAAAAAAAAAGAAAACCATAACTCAGTTCTGTTGTGTTTTCCTTTATAAGGAAGGCAGTCTAGCACCAACTGCTTCTACAATGGCTTCCAAACTTGAACAGCTGGAAATTAGTTCTTGGAATAGGTGACCCTTATATGTCTTATCCTGTCTATCATACACATCTGCATACTTTCTAAAGGTGTTTCAGTGCAAAGTTGGATGTGGCTGCATTGTAGATGGGGCTGCACAGTTTCCAGTGTCCCAAATGTCCCATCTACCCAGATCAGACCAGCTGGCTACTGTCATTTTCAAACACTCATAATTAACGTAGGAGTAAAGGGACCAGGGAGGACCAGACGAATGGTGTGGGTTTGGGGCAACAAATGATAACATGAAAGAAAAGGAGATGCAGGTCGCAGCTTTCAGCATTTCTGTATTCAGGATTTTCATGCTGTTCAGTTACACTAAAAGATAAGGTATCCCTTGGAACACAAAACTTAGAATAGTATCTTATTTCCACTTTGGAAGCATATCTGGATTCCAGATATTCGAAGAAAAAGCACACATACATGGCTGAGTATTGATACTGCTTGGTGCCTGGGCTCTAATTGTGAGGAATGAAGAAAATGAACAGTTGAGGGTGAAACACACCATATGTCCTTCTGATAACTAAGCACAGTGAGGTACCACATAAACAACTGTCTTAGCCCCCCCGTTGAGTTCACATATTGAAGACTATCATATGCTTCACCCTTAATTTTGTAGCTCCTGGCATTTGCTGTTTCTTTCCCACAATTTTAGCATTACTATCATAGAGTTTTAGTAGAGAACTATTTATCAATGTCACACCAGTCTTCAAAAAAGGCAAGAAGGAGGATCCGGGCAACTACAGGCCAGTGAGCCTCACCTCCGTCCCCAGAAAAGTGATGGAACGGCTCATACTGGCCATTGTCTCCAGGCACATGGAGGACAAGAAGGTGCTCAGGACTAGTCAGCATGGATTCACAAAAGGGAAATGATGCTTGACTAACCTGATAGCCTTCTATGATGGGATGACCAGCTGGATAGATGAGGGGAGAATGGTGGATGTCATCTATCTTGACTTCACCAAGACTTCTGACACTGTCCCTCACAACATCCTCCTAGACAAGCTTCGGAGGTGTGGGATGGATGAGTGGTCAGTGAGGTGGATTGGGAATTGGCTGGATGGCAGAGCTCTGAGGGTGCAGAGTCTAGTTGGAGGCCTGTGGTCAGCGGTGTCCCCTCAGGGTTAGTCCTTGGTCCACTCCTGTTCAATTTATTCATTAATGACCTGGATGAAGGCACAGAGTGCTCCCTCAGCAAGTTTGCAGATGATGCGAAGCTGGGAGGAGTAGCTGACACCCCAGAGGGCTGCACTGCCATCCAGAGGGACCTGGACAGACTGGACAACTGGGCAGAGAGAAACCTCATGAAATTCAACAAGGCCAAGTGCACGGTCCTGCATCTGGGGAGAAACAACCCCAGACAGGCTGGGGACCGACCTGCTGGAGGGCAGCTCTGCAGAGAGGGACCTGGGCGTCATGGTGGACGACAGGTTGACCATGAGGCAGCAGTGTGCCCTCGTGGCCAAGAAGGCCAATGGGATCCTGGGGTACATTAAAAGGAGCATCTCCAGCAGGTAGAGGGAGGGGATCCAGCTCCTCTACTCAGCCCTGGTGAGGCCACATCTGGAGCACTGTGTCCAGTTCTGGGCCCCACAATACAAGAGGGATGTGGAGCGGCTGGAGAGAGTCCAGCGCAGGGCCACGAGGATGATCAGGGGCCTGGAACATCTGCCCTATGAGGAGAGGCTGAGGGGGCTAGGCCTGTTCAGCCTGGAGAAGAGGAGGCTGAGAGGGGACCTGATCAGTGTGTACAAGTACCTCAAGGGAGGCAGTGAGGAGGATAGGGCTGGCCTCTTTTCAATAGTGGCCACCGACAGAAAAAGAGGAAATGGCCACAAACTTAAGCATAAAAGTTCCACAGGAACTTAAGGAAAAATTTCTTGATGGTGAGGGTGACAGAGCCCTGGCACAGGCTGCCCAGAGAGGTTGTGGAGTCTCCTTCTCTGGAGATCTTCAAGACCCGCTTGGATGCAGCCCTGTGCCACGTGCTCTAGGTGGCCCTGGGTGTGCAGGGGGGTTGGACTAGATGACCTCTAGAGGTCCCTTCCAACCTTAGACATTCTAGGATTCTGTGATTCTATGATCATGTATTTAGCAAAGACCCAACTTTTGACAAGACTCAAGCATATCTTTGGTCTTGTTCTAAACAGATTTTTATGCTGTTTAAAATACAAAAGCTGTATTCATCCTTCCATTTAACATACCTATCCTAAGTAAGTATTGTTACTCATGTTCGTGGCATACTGGGAGATCGGAAAGTGTTTCAAACTACACAATACATTATCCTGTATTAATCAAAGCTATTTAAATAATATTTTCTCATTCATCATCATCATCATCATTAACAAATTTACTATCTTTAGCTAGTTACAAGCTTATAGCATTACTGAGATTTCTGTCATTCCTAATATGTTTTAAAAACATGTCACTTGTTCTAGAGAAGATAGTCAGGATTTTTGTACTTGTCTTTTGCTTCTCTTACTGATTTTCAGGACATGTAACATTCATGTCTATGTGTGTAACCATCTGTTTCATCATTTTGCATTTGCTATGATCCCAAGCGTACTTTATTATGTATACAACTAATCCGTACAATTTATAATTGCTAATTTTATTTTATCACTGAATTGCTGAGTCGGATGACTTTTAGCTACAGATTTCCTTTCTTAGTTTTGAAGCTTCTTGTTATTTTTTGTCCCTAACTGAACTATGCACCTGCAGTTAGAAAGCCATGGTAAATGTTTAAATAAAAGCTTATTCACATTTAAAAAATACAAATATTTTATTCAAGACTACAAGACTGTAAATACTTTTCTGTTTTATACAATGTATCCACATCTTGTTGCATCAGAACACTACAGTTAAGAAAATAAATTAATGGGTGAAAGTATCTAATCGCATATTAAGTACAGTTTGTTCTATTCTAAGTGTAAAATATGGAACCAAGCATTAAGAATCATTAGTGGTATATGATAATTAAAGTCTATACGTGAATGAGGATTTCTTATCTGCAAGTTTGCTGTAGAGAGCTTGCTGGATTTCTAAAACAAATCACTGGGGACTGGACAAATGATATTTACACTCTTTTAATTATCCAGTGAGATTAGTGTTTGTGGTCTATGTAAGTGGGTCACAAGCTTAGCAATGAAAATTAATTGTGCTACAGAACAGCAATGATTCATATGTTTTCTAGTCATAATTCTAATAGTGTTTTAAAGATAAGCCTCCTTAAATAATTTATTTTTAAGAAGATCTATTAACAACATTAAAAGGGTGCTTAAAAAAAAAGAAAAGAACAAAACACCACTCTCAGTGGAAGTCGTTTCCCTCTGCATTTCTCAAGTTTTACTCTGCCGTATGATCACTGCCATTTTCAGAGATAGGCAGGGTAAGCCCCATCACAGGCACTGTCTGCCAAGAATGTATCTGCTCAGAGGCTTTTTTTTTTCTTTTGTAAGAAAATGAGCCAATGGGGAGGGGAATTATGTCACCAGCAAGACACTGTGAGCCTATTTTTTAAACCGGCTGCTGTGGTGAGTTCCATAGCCGCGTGCGCACCCCCTCAGGCCTCACTGGTGTGCAAACGTGTGCAGCTCTTGCCCACAGCGCCCAAGCTCGGTTCTTTGCAGTGTTCCTGCTCTCAGCCCCGGCTGGCACAACACGGTACTCTGCCTACACCAGCCAGGGCTTTGACCACATGCTGGGGCTTCTGCCTTTTCTGTTTTTCTTTTCTTTTCTTCCCATACAGAGGAGGTGCGGAGTCAAATGCTTATAAGGAATTACCAACCTCCTTGGATTCCTTTTCTTTCATTACACCCATTCGTTTTAGATATTACATTAGTTCCATTTCCACAGTCATAGTTACACTAGTATATCAGCATTTCCCACTTCAGCTGTTTTCAGTGGATTAAAAATTAGTCATAAATATTGTTTCATGATCAAATTCAGCATAACTTGCTTTACAGGTCAAGCAAACATATTTTTTCTTTCACAGATTAAGTGCAAAATCTGTTTGATCATATTCAAGTCATTCCACAAGTTGAAAAAACATGTAGGTTTATTAATTTTGAGACACTGTGCCAAGTTGTGCTTTTATTCGTACCACTGTTAATCCAGAGCAACCTAGTTGTATTTAGTGGTTTACTCTGAATTCATACCTTTATAAAACAGTCAAAAATTAGCCCATTTTTAACTCAAAAAGAAAGAGGGAAAAAGAAAAGGAAATAATGAAAAACAAACAAACATCCAAAAAAACACAGATTGATCAGAAGAAAAATCTGTTTGCGTATTTAGTGGTCAACATGAGCTGCCATATTATACTTTGTTACTGCAATACTTTCCCAAGGAAGGAAGGTAGTTGTAAATAAAATTCCCACGTACCATTCCATATATAATTCCATACCTACATAATTCCAGTTCTGCTACAGATTCAATTCATTTGTATTTAAATTACTGAATGACAAGGGAAAATTGGTATCTCAAACAATAAGGATGACTTTTCTGAGGGTATGGCTTTCATACATGAAAATAATGATTTAGATACAGGGAGTGTTTCTATACTACACACCAACATCGAACATTTAGATCACAAGAGAGCCTTGAAGGTAAGTACAGATGTCCTGAACCCTGGTAAGATTTATCTGGTGTAAAACACACATTGCAAGATTAAGATGGTGATGCCTTCTCAACCAAGTCTGTTGCTCAAGAGCCCGATGCTACAGAGGCATTTTAGATTACATTGATCCAGATTAGGAATCCTGTAAAATAAGATTTATGAATCAGGTGGATCAACTTGGCCCATCACTCAGAATAGTTGCTCGGTAGGTTTTTAATTTTGCAAATACTGAAGAGCTGTTCCCAGGGAGGTCTCAGTCCATTGCACATTACTCAGAGGATTTGAGGATTCCACAGCTTTATAAATCCTTTAATTAAAATTCCTCCGAGCGCATTTCGAGATAGCCCATGGAGTTCTTAATGGAGGTGGGTTGGTTAACTTCTTCCTAGTGAAAAACCCAACAGCTTTTCCAGGTGACAGTAGCCACCTCTGCTACTGAGCTGCATTTGTTGGCATCTTTTTGAATTTCTGCATAGTCATATATCTCCCTGACATGAATATACCTGCTGCCGTCTGTTTGATGGCTGTGCCACTGACAGATTCCTCCTCCAAAATCCAGCAAGGAAACGCTTCCAACCCAAATGAAGATCAATAGCACTGCACCAAAAGTTTTGATAAATACTTTTGATCATCCAATAATGACCAATTGCTCCAGGAGAGCACAGTAATTTTGATGATGGTCATTTATCAAACAAGAGAGAAGAGAAGCTCGGACCTTTATAGCAAAGTCAGCCTTCCCACTTTAGCAACTATATTTTATTTAATACAGTATAGGTCAGCAAAGAGAACCTCTCCTATTCTGCGAAACTTCATAGGTAGGACTCTCAGAGGACTATGAGCGAGAAGCCTGAACATTATCTGGGTGATGCTCTTTGTCTACAGTTTGTGTCCTTTCCAGTTCATCTGATGTCTGAAGGAGATTAGCACTAGATATTAAGAAGAAATAGCCAATGCCCACTGCTAAGGTACTCACAGAAACATGTCTGTGCAAATGATGAGCCTCTCAGGCTCTTTACTGTCTTCTGAAACCCACCTGGCTAAAGTGCCCACAGGAAGAAGAATCCCACCATGGGGAATGCCGAGCTGGCAGCTGCACCCCTCTCAGTGCTGAACTGCCTGTGGCTTGGGCATGGCCAGCACTGCCTGACTTTTGGGAAACTCAACAAAATGAAGCCACAGTTCTTCCAGCTTTCTGCTGGAAAGGTAGGACGTCTTCCAGACGGTTTTGCCACAAAGCGCAGTATCCAGGCTGACCTGAGGGGGGAAGTCACGTAGAGGGAAAAATGAGCCACTGAGGCAGTTTTCTGAAACGCTAAAACCAAGAACTTAACTAAGAGCCAAATGTGGCGCCACCGTGGAGGAGGTTCTGGACAGACTCTGCTGCTGTCCTCTTCCTGTGACACATGGGGCTTGTGCATCTGTCCTCTCTCAAGGTATTAGTGAACCAAGGGAGTATTCTTTAATTTCTGTGATTCAAAATGCTAATTTGTCTCAGAAGGGTGGCAGTCCATGGGTTAACAATCTTTTAGTAACCACAGAGAACCTGTGCAGGATTTGAGACCCCGAACTCTTTGACATAAGAGGGGATGAATAGTTGTTTCTTTTGCTAGCTCACCATCAAATTGCATGCCAGCTCCTCACAAATCTTTATGGGGCTTCCAGATGAGAAGTGACTTAACTGATTCCTATAAGGTTTCAAGCTACACACAGGCTTGAGAAAAATGCCCTGAGTTTTAGGCACAGTGATTGGAAGCTTCTGAGACAAACCTACTTTCCTTTAAAGGAAGAAGATTGTACTGGGCCTCATCCTTGGTATATAAACACTGTGTCGGGAGCCGCCTGTCCACAGAACCTGCTTCTCTATCTTCATTTAAGCATCTCCATGGGGTTTTGAACTGCTGCCCGCACTTAGATGTCGGATTTCAGATGCTGGGGATGCTTGTCTCTCCAGGCAGAGGTCAAGTGTCTATAAGCACGCAGGGTCTACAGCAAGGATGCTTTAGAGGTGCACACGTACATCAATACCTTTGTTCTGTCTTAATAATGCATGGAGCACTTTTACTTTAGGCAGTAGCTGCTATGCACTTAACCCGTCCCAAGGCAGTTCTCAAAGACAGCGCTATATACGTACACATATAACCCACCTGTTATCAGGAATGGCAGGCAGCATACTGACAAATACATTCAGATTTCAGGTCCTCAGTTTTATTTCCTCAGGTTGCAGTTTACTATCCTAGCAAATCTTCCTAGTACTAAGAATATTAACCCTCAAAATCCACCTGTAAAAGCTTCAATCTAATCCTTGTTAAGACTATGTTGATACTACAGGAAGTACAGAGGAGAACAAACAGGAAAAAAAAAAAAGCACACATATATTCCCCATATAATTCTTGTTTTAAGGAAAATTAATTAAATAAATAAGGAAGGTTAAGTGAGCTGGCAAGCCATCGACTGTGATGGATTCTTGGCAGAACAGCGTCCAGCTTGGTCAGGGTCAGGGTAACCACAGAGCCAAGGGCTCTCACCCTGCCTGTAGCCCTGGTCTCCTGCAGAAGGGGGTACACGCTTGGCTCTTTCTTAGGTTGGCTAACATAATAATTCCTAATAAGCCAGACAGCAAGGCTGCAGAGGCCAGTTAAATAACTGGGCAAGAATGTGGTGTAAGGTCTATTTCCTTCTTAAGTACCTCTTTCTTGCTCATGCCATTTTTATTCTGGAAATCAACAGCCTCTAATGATGAAAACACATCCTCTAGTGATGGAAAAAGCAGACTTGAGTGATTAATTCAGTATGTAAGTTCCAGACAACCCAGACTCATGAATACAAATAAATACATGGATACAAAAACCAAGGTCCCTAATGGAGTTTTTTAGTAGTTTAGTTTCCTTTTCTCCACACTCCTTCCTCATAGCGCTGCAGAATCTACACAGGTGCACTAACATGTGTGCATCTTAATATTGTAAACTTGTACAACATGAACGGCGACCAAAAAAAGGCTTTTACAACAGACAATGCCACTTTTGTACACTACAGCATGTTAGACTCATAGTAGAGGGCTGAAGTGGCTGCGGTTCAGCTGCGTAGAGCTGCAAACATCTCATGAATTCTAGCGCCCGCAGTGCTCTGCCTAGTCTTTCACTGTCATGATGTTAGGCTCTTCCATGACCTTCTCATTCTGGGATTTGGTATCCAAATCCCTTTTTAATTCCAAAAACACATTCTCTTCGTTTTTCAGGTCCTCCCTGGTTTTTAAAGCATAAAAGCAACTCAAAAGAAACAAAAGAAAAATTTCTACATTCTTCATTTTACCTTTCATTCTACCTTTTTTATTTCTTCTTCATATTAATTTGCATATATATTATGCTTACTTTGATGTCACAACAAAGGCTTTTTAGCTTATGTGAAATTTCATAATGTGTATTTTCTGTGTGTTTGCTTCTAATGTTCAAAAGACTGTACAAACTCCTTATTTTTTAATTTTCTTGCCTAAACAATCACGTTTTTGTCAATGACCTTTCTATTGAAACAACATCTCCTGCAGTCAACAGCTCTACATGCAGGCGTGGAAAGATACCTTAGCTTTTCATTTAAAACGTTAGTTTAAGCATGTTAATATCCTCTTCAAAAGAAATATTGTCTGTCCTAGTCTCAGACCAGAGTGCTTCATGCTCGTGAGTGTCAGCATGGCCTTCTGATCAATATTTAAACACATAACTATCAAATTCCAGCTTAGTGTTTCTTACTGCCAGTGATTTCTGGCAATCCACACAAGATAGATTGCCCATTTTGTAGGTGCCTTCACAAACATTGCAACTCTGGCCAATGACATTTATGTCCAAAACAAATATATATCTGTTTCCAGTGCAAACAACAATTCTATTCTTTCAGCTATGGACCTACAGTTTCTGGACTTATCCTGCTGTATTTTTCAGTCAGGTATTTTTGACTTTTTAAAAAACATCTTTTGATTTTTTTTTCTCTATTTAGGTTCATTTATCCCTGCATATCACTAATATATCACCTAGAGTTTTCATATCTAGATAACCTATGCAGCAGATGTAAAATCTCTTGTTTCAAGGATATAAACACAACCAGTTCATTCCACTCCAACAAAACTCCAACTAAAGCAATTTTCCTTCAAAGTTATCACAAGAATTGCATAGAACAACCACAATTGCAATCTTTGTTACATTTAGAAAGCCTGACTGCTGTGTCTACTACAGGGACCAACCACCTTTTCTCAAGGCTGAGGAGCTTTTCTCAGACACAGCAACGTAAGGTACACAAGGTTCTGCTAAGTCAGACTATAGATAAAACTAGTCAGCATGCTGTGCTCCCATGCTGGACTCCATCTCTTTTTCCTGTAGACATAACTACTGACAAATAAACATGAAATCTGTATCATGTTACTTTGCTGCACTCTATATCAAGCCTCTTCAAAGGCCAAGCTTCAAGGGTTTCACTCATTGCTTTCCACACATTCTGCAGCTACTTCACCTTCCTTTGACAAGACTACACCAACAAAAAATCCCTGTTGAACTACTTATTTTAAACATCAAAATACTTTTTTTAAAAAATAAAGCCATGAAAACTGGCATTTCCAAACATCTCTAATGCTGAACTCTATCATCATCAGCATTATCCAATGCATTGCTGTAAAATCAGAAAAAGCAGTTTGGAATTGTGATGCAGAAGTCTTTTTTTTTTTTCTAAACTCAGGAAAGAACTCCTGTAGATCAGGAAGTATAAAAACACACAACCTTTCTGTACCTCAGTTTCCCTTTCAGAGAAAAGTAAATTATAAAACTGAGCTCTATTTCAAAGGTAAATTATAAAGCTTTAATAATTCATGCAGGGTCGTTTGTCAATATTAACATGAGAAAAAGAACAACTGGGGTGCTGGTGTAGTCTGCATTGTTACTAAACATTAATTTATACTTTACTATACTTTAATTGTAGTGCCTATCCACAAGGTAGCACCTTTTGTCTAGGAACAGCTCTGTTACACTGGCACAAACATGTAATAAAAAAGAGAGTCCGTGGTTTTGCTTGCACTGCCGAGGAGCAGAGTGGTGCTTCTTGGTCCTCTCATACCCAGCCGGATAAGCAACTTTCCCATGAAATTCCTTTTTTCCTCCCCTCCTGCTCTCTCACCCTTACTACAGTTCTGGGTATATTTCACTGTTATTACAGCTATTTGAAAGGCCAGTGCTGAAGCTTCCCATGAGCCGCTTGTTATTGGAAGGCACCATCTTGTCCATTTACCAAGAGAACAGGCAGGACCACAGCCAAGAAGTCAGTGTGAAGGACGCAAACATTTGCTTTTGACTAAGACTCTAAACTGGTGCAGCTTGAGGCAGATAAGGCAAAAGTAAATTCCCTCTATTTTTTTTTTCTGATATGGAAAAGTTTAGGGAAGAAGAGTGATACACAGGAGAGAGCTATGATAAATTATCTTTAAGTTTGTGCTCTCTCTCTGCATGCTGCATAGCCCTCAGGAGCATAAGTTAATGTTCCAGTAAGATGAAAAAGAGATAGAGTTTTGGGAGCTGGTGCCACCTATAACCACACTGAATATCAATGTCATTTATTTCTCCTGACATGCTTATACAAATATGTTAAACTTCAAGAAAATTAGCTTTTCATCTTACTCTAGAAAGCTGAATTAGAGTTTTGGAAAGAAACCACAAAGCAATTCTTTATTTGTTAGAAAGCAGCTACCAAAATAAAGTGCAAAGAGACTCACTGATCAAAGTGGTTTCGATGGCGGCCAAGGGCTTTGTCCTTGGCGTGGGTGTTGTGTGTGCCTGGGGCTTTTGCATTCCTCTTGGCTTGTTTCTGTGCCGGAGAGCTCCGATTGGAGCCTTGGGGCGCAAGGAATGGCCCCAAGCACTTACATGCTGGCACTCAGACATCTGGATCAGGCTGTTACTTTAAAGGGAAGCAGGATCAGGCCCCTAATGCTCTCGAAACTGGTGGCTGGTTTCCAGTCTGGGTTAACTTGGTCCACAGAGCCCGCAAGCGGCAAGCGCTTTACGTTTGTGGCAAGCCCAGGCTGGGTGACTTACAAATGAAGACCCAGTAGCTCACCGGAGCTCCCAGGCGCTCTCGAGCTGCTCTTGTCAAATTTAAGCACTTCTGTGCTCAGAAGCAGGTTTGATGCAAGACTAAATAATCATTTTACTACCACCTCTCACATAGCTTCCAGGGATTTCTTCCATTAAGTTAATCCCCGCTCTCGCTGGCACACACAAACCCTCTGTACGAAAGTAAATTCTGTAATTAGTCGCCTAAATCCCCTAATCCCACGTGCCGCGCGCAGAGTCGCGGCAGACGGCTCGGTGCCGCGGTGCCTCGCCGGGGCTGCCGGAGCCCGCTCGCCCCGACGCCCTGAGGTGGGCCGGCCGGCGAGAAACAGGCGGCTCCTTCCCGCCGCCCCGCGGCCTTCCTGCCGCCCCAGCACGGGAGCAAAGGCCTCATGGCAAAAGGTCCTGATCTGAGGCAGCTTGGCACAGCCTCCCTCCAAAACATGTAAGCAGGCTCCCCGGACATGCCGATCCGACACGTGTCTTCAGCCATGAATTGGTTAATACAAAGTGTTTGTAATTAGATTTCCTATTAGCTCTCAATTAAGGTGAACTGGGAACGCGAACGTTCGCACCTCTCCCTGCGCTATTATTCCAGCCTTGCTGGCTGGCAGGCTCGACAAGACAGCAATGCATCCTTGTCAGAGGGACCAGCTGTCCCTGCTTAGGTGAAACAGTCCCTTTTTTGTCATCCTGTCCCATTAAAATAATTCATCAACTCCAATGCATTTTAGTAGGGGCTAATGGTGCGACCCTGTTTTCCCTTCAAATGTCCCTCTTAATTAGTTCTATATATTGTTGTCTGTGTTGTACCGTAAAATATTTGGCAACTTTTCTTTTTTTCTTAATTCTTGCAAATTAAGATCAAATTAGCTGAACCTCCCTCACACACACAACAAAGGCTTGACCGTAAAAGCCTCCTGGAAAAAAAGCTACTTTATTCGCATAACAACTGTGCCACTGGATTATTTTGTCTCTCCAAATACATTACATTTAATTGCTTTGGGGGCAGATGTCTATGCCCCACTCTGCTGGATGGAGTCCAAATGAGTCAGCCGTATATCAAAGTCCTACGCTGCCTTTTTGCTTTTATGGAAAGCAGGCACAGAGGAATACATGAAGAAGAGGTATCAATAATGCTCTTTTAGTATTTTTTTTTTCAGTTGAGTTGAACCTGAGTTGAGTTTGTTGAAAATACTTTGAACTACAGACTAATGCTAGGTAGGCAATTCGTGGAAGGGCTTGCTCTGACAGCAAACCAGATCCAAGGAAAGATTAGACATGGTTTTCAGATCAATAAACATTTTTTAGAGTATTTCCTGGGTCCATCCTTACCAATGAACAGAAACCTCCACTTGTTGCTTTGAAGGCCATTTATGTTACTTTCTAGGGCTGTACAAAGCGGCTGTCACAAGACACAGGATGAATCTGGTCCCTTATGTTAAAATAACATCTTAAACTACTGCTGTGAAAGAAAGGGCATAGTTAAAAATAAAGTGATATTTATCTTCTTAATAATAAATATCTTCTCTGGAGCCCTTCACATTTAGAGAAGTAATACAGTAGCTTTTTTGTTTCTTAATTTCCTGAGAATTTCGCATCCCAAGGTGGAGTCATGTATTGGTTTATAAGGATGGGGAAGGCTACACAGTTTTGGGCTTTTCTTTGTACCGTGACCCGGAGTATGTGCAAAACACAAGGCAGTGCTTTCATAGGGTACTTGAATTCTCCCTTAAATGCCTCAAAAAATCTCCAGACAATAAACATATCATATGCTACAGCAGAGAAAGCTAATTTTCAGCTTGACTCACATGTTTCCTACAAATATGAAAGCCACAGGCTGAGTTCACATTTTGTCGCTGATGTTCTTCTTGCTGATGGTGCAGAACATCCCCCGTCAGCGTCAGAGCAGCATAGACACAGTGACCTGGCCGGGTGCTCAGAGCTGAGCCCTTCTTGGCAGAGCCCTGTGGTTGCCATCAACAGCATCAACCTTGGCCACCCCAGAAGGTGCCTCACATCGTTCTCTGGGACTGAGAAGTGCTTCACACTCAAGTAAAGCCGAGACGTCTCTGTAGATGTAGAGTGCAAGTGAGGAGGCGAGACTGCTGGAGGTGGTCTAGACTCCGAAGGTCTTAGCACTTTGAAAAAAACCCTTCAAAATACCTACATATTTAAGTAAGTGCCACTAAATACATTTAAAATGTGGTCTTTACTTTTTAAAAATCACAGCCAGCATGTGCTTTTGGTCACTATTACTTAGGAAGTCTTCCTAAGCCTAAAGTGGAGATAGTCAATTAAATCAGTATGAAGATGTGTCAAAGAAAGACAGGCATTTACACCATCATATGCCCTCTGCTCTCCTCACTTGGAAAGTGTCTTTCCCAAATACTAGCACCTGAAAGATGTGACCTGTGGAACATTTCCACCAGGATGGGAGTTTCAAGATATATATTAAGAAAGGGAAGCAGAACTGATTTCCCAGCCCAGCCGGTGTTGACCACTGTTGGACAAGAGTCATAGCTTTCTGTGACATTCCTACTGGTCACTGGTGTAAACAGGGAGCAAACATCAAGGGGCTCAAGAGTCACAAAGACTGAACTGGCACCAAGGTTTCCATCAAACCTTCTTTTCTCATAAGGCTTTCTACTTTTCCACTTTCCACCCTCTAGTGGAAAGAACAGCTCAGGAGAGACATGGTAGGATTTCCAAATGATTTCCTCACACCCCGTATGTTCCTTGGCAAGAGGGAAGAACTGGCTCATTATTCAGAAAATTGAAGGATGCCCAGACTCATCAGTCAGCCCATCGTGAAAGGTTTCTCTGTTATCTCAGTTATTAAGGGGCTCAGCTCTAGCACAGCTCCAACTTCATGTCAAAGAACTTCTCTTTTGTTCCTTTAAATTTAAATAAATGAATTCAGTCAGCTTGACGACAATAAGGTAATAGATATGCACCTACAGGAGGACTCTAAAATTTACCTTTGACACGACATCTCTTGTGTCACAGTATTAGTCTAATGCTAAGAAACTTGTGTGCAATACTCTGCAACTAGGACAGAGGTCTGTGAAGAAGACCCTGTTTTTCTCCGGGTAGCTGAAAGATCATTGAGTTTCATACCAAAAGGAAGGGATAGCAGAAATTCCTTGAGGGATACAAAATGATTCGGATTATATAAGAGAAACTGAAATTTGAAATGGATTTCCAAAAGTAAATCACATATCTAGAGGATATGGCAAGAAATTTTGCCTACCATTAAATTTTGCCTACCATTATTTCCATTTGTGTCCAAACTGCTCTTAGAAATTACACATCAGTCTGCATATCTAGACATCTACAAACTCATGTAAACATTTGCTGTATTATTTGGAGTTATTGTCCTTTACCATAATATGCATTCATGATGATAAGTAAGAAGTATTTTTATATGATTTACTTTGTTAAGGTCTCAAATTATTTTCAAATCAGACACTGGCACCAGGGACCCTGGTTTTGTCCCTACAAGTGCAAGCGACCTTTCCCCAGTGTCCTCCTGGCTGAGCAAACTGGCAGGTATTTTGCATGTTACTTAATAATACTCAAACCACACACAGCTTTGGCGATTCTTATCTGTTTTACAGAGCTGGTAGTATTGCCAGAAGCTGGAAATTTTCTACGTTTTTCTGCAAACCACCATGGAGTCTTTAACTTCCACCTGGAGAGCCACCAGAGACAAACAAAAAGGACCTTGGGTTTAATGTCTCATCTAAAGGATATTATAATGTGTTGGCCTCATTATTCACAGCAGAAAGGGCCTTTGTCATGGTCAGATGGCTTTAATGTGTTTCGTATGCTACATAAATTCAAACTTGATGGCTCATTTATTTGTTGGATTGCAGCGTTATTCAACCTAAATGAAGCCTTGGTATTTACTAATAATTTGGTCTCTGGCTCTTGTTTATTTAAGTCCACTATTTCCTCTGTTGTCCATATTAAGTTCAGATCCAGGTAAGTCAAGGAATATCAGAGGGGCACAAAAAATGCAGAGAAAAGAGCTTTTAGTTTGTGGATAATTATTTATCCAAGCCTTGAAAGATTAGTATTCCAATATTGCCATTTCTGACATCAATTTTCTCAGGGTCAGAAACAACTTCTCAAACTTCAGCTAAGCCTCAAAATACCCCCATGAGGAAGTGAGTCATTGTTATCACCACGCTACAAAAGGGCAAGATGGAGGCAGTTGAGGTTACGCAGTTTATTCCATGTCACAGAGAACATTGAATAAAACGCATCCAAAATCCAGATCTGCTGTTTAAACTTAGGACTGTATTTCTCGTTAGGATGTAACAATTTTCTTTGACAAAACTACTTACAACAGCTATCTAACTATGTGGTCACACAAACCCAAATTACTCAGAACACCAAGATTTTTCTTTTATAAATATGACTATAGTAAAGAAAGTATAACTACATGATCATGTCTAGTATGCATCCTCTAGCCTATCCTCAGAGAAATTTATCTTCTGATATATTTTTTTTAATCTGAATTGCATAACTGAATTCAAGCTGAACTACCCAAAGGCAGATTTCAAAGCCCCCACCCAGTCGGATACTGTCAGAGCAATCTTAAAATTCAAAATCATCCATTAAATCAAAACAAAGCTAAGAATTTCACCTTGCCAAGTTTTATCTAGCCAAAAGTATGAGTAAATAGCTGTAACCAGAGCAAAATATACTCAGCTATAGAGACACACAACCAGATTTTAATAAACTGAATAACCACAAGAATCCAGATTGATGAACAGATTCTCTCTGAGTGGAACTGGATCCACATGACTAATTCACAGCAAAGAAGCACATAAATACAGCATAAATACCAAACATACTCATTTAGCTCACCAATTACACTTTGAAATTATATACATGGACCCATTTTTTTTCCCTTTCTCCACTGACATAAATGGGGAGTAACTTCAAAAATTAGAAACAAAAGATGGTTCTGGCACTGGACACTGTCATTCTTTGGCCAGTTGTCCCAGTCAAGTTTTTTTGTATGAAACAGGTGTTGCTGGCTGGATCTCTAGCCAGTTAATGATTTGTCACCCTATCAAATAACTTTTCAAGTGATTTATTAAGCGATTAGGAGTCTGTTCGGACAAACCAAATAGACTTTGTTATTACAGCAGCAGTAATTCAGCCCTTTAGCAGAAGGGAAGGTGCATTTGCAAGTATAAAACAAAGTCCTTATTCAACTATTTTCCCTTTCCTCTTGGAATTACAAACCACTTTAGCTATGACTTAGAAATCTTTTTTTGTTTCCCCTTCCTTCAAACAGCTATGTCACTGTCCAGCTTTGTAGGGAATGGATACTGATGCAAAAAGCTAGAAACTTCAGGAGATCTCTTGGCCCCTTTTCCTCTTAAATGAATTACCTGGAGAAATTATCTCCTTAGTAGCTCTGGGAATGGAATTTACTTTTGCCTTAGCTCTTGGACGGCCTCACTTAGACAAGTTTTATCATTACAGCTGCAAGAGGCACTTTTTTTTCTCCACTGAGTTCCTATTTGTGCTTCACTAGCTTGAGTTGCCCTCCCACTCACCAAGCCCACCAGCATACTTATATTAAGGGAGTTCAGTTAAAATTTCACCGAAATCGACCACCTCTGAACATCATGATTGCTTAAGGGCCAGTATCTAAGGCCTTGTAGGGGCCTATATAATACCTTAACTATTATATGGGAATATGCAAATTATAAGAAGATACAAAATGCAGACATTTTCAATGTGTTTAAAAGTCACATTGAATTACATTCTTTTTATGTTGATTTCTTTATGTTGTAGTTTTCCTGCTCATAATGCATGCCAGCTCAGCAGAAGTCGTCTGAAGTGAAGAAGAGATTCGGATATTGGGTATCTTACAGTGGATGACGCTTTTTCTGCCATGGTTGCTGTGCTTTCTCCAGCTAAATCCCAATGCCTGCTTGGGTGATGACCCAACTTTCCACCTCACAAGCACAACCTCCTCATGGCCCCATTCAGAAGTGCGTGCACCTTGCCAAGGTGCTGCCTGGTATCTGCTCCGAGATCGGCCCTTTCGTAACGAGCCCAGCACAACTTCCTGGGGAATTGCTCAGACTCGCTCCAGTTCACAAAATTTGGTAATCCTCTAATAAAAACATCCAATCTGTATCTGGCTTCTACAAAGCACTTCATAACCTTATAATCCTCACTTTTAATAACATCTGCAGGCTTTGAGAGTGAAGTCTTGCAAGTGACAAACACATGATGACTCATAGGAGGGAAACCTGGAAGCTGAAGATGGGAGGTTAGTTTGTAGCAAAATAAAAAGGGCAATTTCAAAGATAACAGATTTTTCTTTGTTATTTGCTCTGTCTATTACAACATTTTCTGATACACGCAAAGTGTGCAGCCACTGTGCAAGGCCACTGTGAAATATCCACTGTGTTTTTATTCTTTTGTTACAGACATCCTAGTAAGAGTGGGAAGAACAACCAGTCCATGGATTTCTCCACATATCCCAAGAAGCAGCTGGTTAACCTATTTAACTGGAACCGAAAGACTCAACATTCATAAAGCAACCCAGCAGGAGCCTTATTTTGAACAAATGTGTACCAACTTCATGGGGAAAATCTGCACCAGTAAACCTCATTATATCTAATGGAATACTATTAAAAACTCCATGCCCTGAGAGTTAAAAACCTTTCTGTAAGCAGGTGGCATTCTCAGTCTTGTTTATTAATGCATACACTGGGTCTGGGAAAAATGTAGCCTCTTCATGTTTTTTTTGCCTCATATCTATTCTGTCCTTTTCTAGGCCCAAACACCCTGCTTCAGAGAGCTGCTCACATCCTCTGTACTGCTGGGCTGGAACTAATGGGATTCACCTGGCCTGAAAGCAGCATCAGCAGAGCCGCTCTGCACCGCGGCACAGACCCTCGGTCCTGACACCGTCCTGAAGCAGCCTCCATCGGCACGCTTCAGAGAGGAGAAAGGACAGCAAATCTGACGGCCAGGCACAAACATCCTCAGACAGGAGCAGCTCTTCCTATTTGCTCTCCCCCAGGATCTTCTCCTGGCCTTAATTATTTGCTGAGATGGAAAGATTCCTCAGGGACGAATTCATATGAAAACATTTACCTCAAACTGTGTACAAAATATTCAGAGTGTACTTGCTCAGTGTACAAAATATTGATGGTAAAATTCTTAAGATGAGTCATTTAAAAAGTAAAATGGTTTTATTTAATTTTCCTAAAAATTAGAGGCCCATCTGACAGTTTGAGAAAACAATCTTAATGACTCATACTAAAATGTCAAAATGATTTTAAACAAGGTAAGAAAATTCTTGTGTTCATAATCCCTGCAATATCTGATCTCCAAAAGCATTCTCCACGGGGGGAACTTAAATATGTGCACAGGCTTACAAAAGCTGCATGAAACTAAGAGATGTTAAGGTCAGATGAGGGACCTGGAACCTCTGAAATTTCAGATTGTAAATAGGATTTAGGATCTTGTATTTTCACTAAGACAACAAAAATGGATATAATTAACACACACTGTTAAACTTCATTAGTCTCCCAGGGTTTGAGTTATACTTACAAAATCAACCCATTAGAATAAATATAGCTAAAAAGGTGGGGAGCCACTTTACCAGGAAAACAATTTTTACTCTACAGAAAAAAAAGAATGTGTTTCTTTTCATTTTCTGCAATTTTGAGAGGTTCAAATACAGCAATTATTTCCACAAACCTTTTTGAACAGCATTCAAACTTTCAGGCCCTGATCTAACTCAGCACAATTTTCAAAAGAGACTGGTATCCCTCAAGATCATGATGAAGAACCTGGCTTGAGGAGGCCTCCAGGCCCAGTTCTCCTGCACTCTGTAGCGGCCACAGGGCACGAAGCTTCCAGAGCCAGGAGCCAGCATGCGGATGTGGGTGACACCTCGGCTGCAGGAGAAATACCGGCTCTTGCTTCCCCAATGATGCAAAAATCAAGATATGACAAAAAATGAAGGTATGACATGGGGGCCCTCAGCTTCTGCTGAGTCCCAGCCTGCCCTTGTGCAAAAAGAGGTTTTGGCACCTGCAAGACTTAGCAAGAATTTAAATCCTAATTGGAGCCTTCTTGTTTGCGATGGAAGCGCCAAGATCCTGCTGAGTTTGGAAACAAAGACTCATAATTTTTCTCTTTACTTCTCAACTCAATATGCACATATGGTTCCCCACAAAAACATAAACTTAGGAACACACATGGCTTTCCTGATTTTGGTGAGTTGTACCTCACTGACAATATTACTGAGTGAGTGAGGAATGTGGAGAGGTTCAGAGACTTTTAGAGACTTTTAGAAGCAAGTGCTGCTTGCAAGAAGTAAAAGGATTATAAAAGCGAAGCTTTGGAAATGTCCTTAGTCCTCTACACTGCAGAATGGGAGGGATGTGTGCCTAGAAGGTGGCGTTTCATTAGGTTTGGATGCCTAAGGTTTCAAGCCCCACATAACATCAGGGAACACAGCAAAGATACTTCGTCTCCCCGAGTGGAATAACAGCAGCGTGGAGGCACTGGGACAGCTCCAGTAGAAGACATGGGTTCCCATGAACTCTGGGGGCTCGGGCGGCTCGGCGAAGCTCCAGGAGCCTGGCAAAGGGCAGCTGTGCTGCCCAGCTTTGCAAAGGAAGTAGAAGGCATGAAGTCAAACAGGAGACAAAACACAAGAAAAGGCAAACTTCCCGCATTCACCTGAAAGTTGGAAATGGAAATGAATAAAAGACGAGATAAACTTTTTGCTACCCTTCTATGAGAGGATTACAAACCTTGCAAATAGAGAAGTAGACATATATCTTGGCTTTAGCTAGTATCTCACATGACATGGAAAAGCATGTCGTGATCACAAAGCTATAAAGCAGGTCCAGCCACCAGGAAGAACCTGCGCCCACACTGATAACTAGCTAGTTAGGGACAGCAGGACAGCCTGCGCAGGGTTCGGCAGAAGTTCCTCTTTGATCTGGTTTTTGCTCAAACATTTCCATTAATGATTTGGATGACAGAACAAAAACTAAGCTTATTAAATTCACAGCTGACACCAAGCCTGAAGGGCTGTAAATACTCTGTAGGGAAGGACTTGAATTC
Source organism: Crypturellus undulatus (assembly GCA_013389825.1). NCBI lineage: Eukaryota > Metazoa > Chordata > Aves > Tinamiformes > Tinamidae > Crypturellus > Crypturellus undulatus. Next base: position 1,184,037 of record VWPW01007426.1, read on the forward strand.
AAAATGATCACGACAAGCTGGTGAGACAATAAGAGGTGGGGAAAATAAAAAAGGAGAAAACTCAGTTAAGACAAAGCTAAAACTCCATAGTTGGCAGAACTACCCAACTGCATAAATATAAAATGGAAGCAACCACGTAGAGAGCAGTTTCATAGGAAAGGATCAGGTGTTATCGGCGATTATAAGCCGAACAACATCATGCTGTTGTGAAAAAGGCAAATATCACACTGCGATACTGACAGCAATAGAGCTTGCAAGACCAGTGAAACACTCCTGACTGTTTAGCTGAAGTGCTGAGGAACTGGCACATTTCTCTTTTGGAAAAATGTGCAGATGGTTCACAGGAAAAGATAATCTACCCAGTTTAGGAACCCTGGAAATTTAGAACAAAAGTTCCAACCAAACCCAAAACTCTAAGAGAAGGTACAGTCAAGCCATGGACAACAGTGGCTTCTCCCTTACTAACAGCTTTTATGACATGATGGACAAGCCTAGGCCTAGGCTTGTGTGTGCCTGAGACACAGAGCTAGAACTCTGTGCTGGCTGCACCAGCTGTACATGGCAGGGAAGGTTTCCTGCTTTAACTTCCAACCCAACAGCCAGCAGGAAATGCCTAGCACAGCAACGTGGCCATAATCCAACTCTTCTCAAGAAGAAAGTGGAATACTGTATTTGGAGGAACCCAATATTGTAACCCAATACTGCAAAGCCTGAAATTGTTTTGCAAGGGTACGAGTTTACCACAATTACCTTCCGCAGAGATAAGACAAATCACCTTTAAAGCCTAAAGTCCCACAAATATATCAGGGGCAGACCCGATGCCGCTTACCTCTTATCTCCTGCCATAGTTAGAATGCCTGTTGAGGTGCCAGTCCTTCTGAACTGAGGATTTTGACCCTCGCCCCACCAGGGTGTGCACAAAACTAGATTTATTCTTACTACGGGACCTTGCCATCTCTCTTGGTGAAGTTTTGCCCTTACAGAAGTACAAGACTCAGTGGGACAGTGAGAAGCAACAACACTGACTACACAGACACTATTTTATAATCCCTGGGCGCACAGATACATGTCTGGAAGGGGAAACAGCCCTCTTTCTCTCATTTCTTCTTGAGCTGGATGAGAGCCCAGCTGCTCACCCTTGTTTATACTCCCGTCACAGCACGGATCCATTTTTCTCAGACTTGCTAAAGGCACAAGCCTTCTGGTTTACAACTTAAATCTCAGAAAAAACTTGAGAAGTGTGAGCCAATTCCAGATGCACAGAGAGGCTCTTCAGAGCCTCCTGATTATCTTAGAAGGAAGATAAAGCACAAGAAATCTTCCTAAATGTTCTGTCTTGAGACCATTCCCCATCCTGCTCCGAACCCAGCTGAGTTTCTGCCCCTTCCTGAGCTCCTCCCGGGGCTGGCTCAGCAGCCAGCACTGACAACTCGGGCTGCTTCCAATGGGACCTCCCACCTCAGGCCAGTTATCGTCACTGAGGACGACCTAACCATCAAGCACTGATTTGATACAACACTTACACCAACAGATTTCTACTGTTAACCCACGACCAGAGCTCCCTAAAAATGCTGGTGCCAGAAAAATGCAAAGGACACCAGGAAAAATAAAAACAGCAAGACACCTCAAATCCTAATTTTGTTCTGCAAAATGATACCCAACTACTTGTAATTACTCCATACGCTGCCCATGCTATTGCCTGGTGTGTCGCACACAGGCTGGTGCTCCCTTGGTGGGGGCAGCTGGTGCAAGGCTGCCTTGTTCGGAGACAATAGCCATAACTGATTCAGTAACGCATGCCCAAGGCCCGGGCAGCAATAATGCTGCTACCTGTAGCTGCTCCGTACGCTGATGCCAGGCAGGGCATGGTGCTACAGCCAGCACTGGCCTCCTAGGGAGAATCCTGCATGGTCCAGCTCCTTGTTTTACTCCTTGTCTTGCCCTGCACTGAGTATCTAGGGTAGTCCATAGCCTTTGCAAATAAATTTCAGAGACATTTAGAGAGAAGTCTGGGTTCTGTCTTTTTGAAATATCGCAAAGTGTGTCTGTATGGCAATACATGAACCAAAAGAATTTAAATCCTCTTATCTGGAATGTTATCTGCTGTGTAAGGGAAGCTGGACCAATCCTATATATTTCACCACAAAAGTAACACTGAAATGAGTGAAGAAGGATCAGGCCAGTTTGGGGATTCCTAAACCGCCTGCCTACAGCAGAACCTGAAACTCATCCTTCCATGAGCTCCTCCTTCTGCCACCTTCTGCCCCTGCTTCCTGTGGCCTCCCTCACACAGCTGACGGGGTCCTGAGCCCAGCCAGGTCCTGCAGGAGGGGAATGAGCTCTTGGCCCTAGAAGGTGCTGCTGCCTCCCACGGAAGCAGCTGGAGACCTCGGGTTTACCGCTCCCAAGCAGGATGTCACATGCGTGGTCTGCAACCCCAGACCCATCTCCCACACCGGTGGCAACAGCAGGAGCAACACAGTGTCCCCACGCTGGAGGCACCAATTAATCTCCCAACAACAATCGCATCCCTTTAATCCAGCCCAAGGCTAGAACCATCAGGAAGTCATGGCCAGCTCGTCCATAAGGATCATCAGACACCTGAGACACTGATATTAAGTGTCATAAAAAGGGCTGTCTTATATGTATTTGTACATAATGGGTGCTCAGATGGCTGACCCACTGGACCTCCTTCCTGTGGCTTTTGAACTTGACTTGAGCACTGTTTTGAAGTTGTGCAAACGCACATTAATTACAATGGGCATTTTGAAGAAAAAATCCTTTCCATTTATGGCCATTGATAGCTCCTCCTCTCCTCTCAGAGAGTTAAACCCTCTTCAGATTAATGCTATGTAGAGAAAGGATAAATATTTAATAAAAGATCAGGGAATTAATGCAAACACTGGATAATAACCTAAATTATCTCATAATTGGGTTCATTCCCTACTTTTTACATTACACATTTATACTTTATATCCACTGTGGAGATAAAATTCTGTAAAATTAGGTTGACAGAACTAGGATGAGCTTCTGAATGCAGCTTTTCCCAAAAGCTTACTTGTGGTTCATCCCTCCCCTTCCTCACTCTCATAAAACCATTTCTTCCCAAGATATTAAAGGGGATAAACTTCCAGAATTTTTCTAATTGATCAACAAAATCAGATCACTGGACTAGATCTAGTCTCATGATCTTCTATTTTCAAGAGAAATAAATTCCCAAAGAGAACAGTATTGTTTCCCTTTATGTTTATTTAACATGATTTTCCTAAGAGCAATGCCCCGAAGAGCTGGAAACGCACATAGTCTTTGTTTTTGCAAGCATATTATAAATGGATACTTATCTAAGGCACTTAACATGCTTATTTCTTTAAACAGAAACATAAGGGCAAGGAATAGAAATGTGTGACGTGAACGGAAACAGGAGGTCCCTGTTCTCCTCTTCCACAAAGTGCCCACGGTCACAGGCAACGCACTAAAGCTTTGGGGCCGCGCTGGGACCCGGTTGGGTCTCCCAAACGGCAGCAAGTGCCCCTGGACTGGAGGAGCAGGGCAGGTTTCCAGCGAGCGGGACTCTGCTTCCCTCCTGCCCTCTTGCTGCTTTGGCCTCAGCCACCTGCACAGCAAAGCGGCCAGGCCCGGCGCTGCTACACAAGGTGCAAAAAACGGCTGTTCTGGGGGCCATTTCTATGCTGCCATAAAATGAAGATCACTGAAAGCAGATTGCTGGAGGCACAAAACACGACCACCACTTGCTACACAAGATCCTCTCCTAGGCAGCATTTCCTTATCAGGCTTAGTGCTACAATGGACAGATCAAATTATGTTATGTCAAAGGGCAATGTGATACCATAGGATCACTTTCCAATCCAGTATATCCATTTTTTTTTACACCAGTCAAACCAACCAACTAGCCCAGAAGGTCATAGTGGCCTGAGATTTGCAAGCAGAGCCCATCATAAAACCCACTGGGAGGCAAAGGCAATTCCAGCTTTCCTAGAGCACCCTGGAGAGCCCTCTTCAAGCGCTGCATCAGGAAAAGGCAGAGGCCACGGGCACAGTTAGTGTTTCTCTGGCCAGCGTAAATCAGAGCCTGCTGGTGGAGGAGAGGAGAGGGGAGATCCTGGACACTGAAGCGATACGGGCACAAACTCTGCCCTTATGTAGCATTTGCATCCAGATGAGCTACAGTTCTGGCCTGTTTCAGTGACTCTGTCTTGCATAGGCCAGGAAATTCTGGAGCACTGCACAAAATTCAGTATACAACAGACTCCGTAGAGCTGCAGTAAAGGGAGAGGTCTGTTTTTTACACAGGAATTACAACATACATACAAGTACACAGGCAGCTCATTCTTGGCTTTCCTCCCATTAACTGCCATCTACTTGAAAGATTATTAGCTCATTATTTGGCACCTCTTTTTAAACCAAAATAAACCCCAAAAGCTAAGCAGTTGGGAAACCCTAGGTTTTAAGGATACCCCTACTTATTGGGGTGGGTACCCACTTCCACCTTTCAGAAAGCGGAATGGATGCCAGATCACCCTAGCAATTGCATTTCTTGGATTTATCAGTCTTTCTCCTTTTTAAAATACATCTTTCTGACAGAAACCCGCAGCTAGTATTTCCTTTGCACTCTCAGTGCAGAGCACTACAAATCCATCACTGTGCTTTGCTGCAGTCCTTCCTGTCCCTTTGATCATCTCCTTTATACCCTTCTGGACTTGTGCTTAATTCCTGCACATGCAGCACATCGAGAAAGAGCTTTGCAGCAAATACCCTGGGCTTTTCCAGGTCCTTTTCTTTTTGGGGAGGGAGAGTAGATCCCCAGCTGGGGTAAAACAGCACAAATCCCCCTGAAGTCAGGAGCACTGCTGTATTTATAACACCTGAAATTCTGACCCTTGTTTCTCTCTTGAAATGCTTAATGATTCAACCTAATTTTTAACTTTTTTTTTTTTGAGCATTGATTGCTGCTTTAGAAATCTCCTTGCAAAAATGTTAAACCTGATCACAGTCCCGTACGTTGTGACTCAAAAGCAACCTTCTTCTTCCCATTCCAGACATTATGTCCCTGTAGAAATGGTTTATGATGCTACAAAGCAATTTTTCAACCAGGCCCTGCTTTGGACACTTTCTTCATATATTCTACAAGTTCAAACCGTCCACCTCTACATTTGGCTCTTTCTTAAAACTGTCTGTAATTCTAAGAGGTGATTATGAAGCATTTCACCTCTTTCAAGCGCTTGAGGAATGAGCGATTCGTCCTGTTGCCACATGGCAAGCACAGATTTCCTCACTGCGAGCGCGCGGGCGGCCAGGCTGCGGCGGGAGGCGGCGCCGGGCTCCCCTGCGCCAGGCACCACGGCAGGAGCACCTAGCGAGTGCCCTGCACAAAAGCAGCGCTGCTTGTCCTGCTCCAGAGGCTAGAGCTGAAGCTCAGGGCCAGAGCACCGTGCTCGGCATACTCAAAAGCGCCACAGAACTGAACCGCAGAGTTTCAGGCCCCTGACTAGTGATCTAACTAGCGGATACTCCTCTAGTTCTGCTCTTCCTCACAGAGTGGAAAAAAAAAAGCTCTAAAATAACTGAGTATCTTGGCATTGAGCTAGAATAAAATACCAGTGGGATTAATGCGCACAGTTTGACCATTCCAGAAGCTGAGAGCGCCTCGCTGCTTTTGCTCAGCTGGCAGAGGACCTGAGCTGGGGAGAGATTTTCTTTTTTATCGTATTCCTGGGCGATGAGCGCTGCTCTCTTCTCCCAGCAGAAAGCCCAGCCTGCCCAAGGGCTCCCGTGCCGGCCGCGCGGGCGCTGCCTGCAGAGCGCTGCGCTGCCCCTGGCCTGGGCGCCTCTCCGTTGGGAGCTGGCAGGGCCCGCGCGAGCTGCACGCGCTGCCCTCAGCTCCGGGAAGCACCTCACCGAGCCTGAAGGCGTCGCCCGCTGCCTCAGCGCCGAGGGCTGCTCCGTGGAACAGCCCTCAGCGCTGGCAAAGGCGGCAGGAAGAGGAACCTCATTCACAGGAGCAGATACTGGGCAAGGCTGGTGGTGGAGAGCAGCCCTAAAGCCTTGCAGAGAGGCATCATTAAAAGGAACCTCAGTGTCTCATATTGAATTGTGCCTTTCTGGTTTAAAATCACCAAAACTTTGGCATATGCCCATATGAAACGTTGCTAAAGCACCAGCTTAAGTTTTGCCTCATGAAGAAATAAAAATGCAGAACAACTCTATGCCAACCATGTTCAAGGGAAAGATCTGTCCATGTACCTTAAAACTAGTTCTTTTTGTCCTGCTGTACGCTGAAGGCCACTCGCTTTAGATAAGCACATGAAGTCATCAAGAGGAAGATTATTTTAAGAACTTGAACATTTTTTTCCTTTCTGTTTTCGGGAGTGCCAGTGAGGGCTGAGGGCAGTGTGTAGCGGGGAGAGGCCAAGCTGTTTACCCTGCCCAAAACGAGAACGTCGACGAGACGCTTCCCTCCCTCCCCGGCTGCGTGGTGACCCCTCCCCGAGCGGCTCTTACCTAATTCCTGCAAAACAGGCAGAGCCCAAAGGCTCCGGGCTCACACGGCGCAGGGACCGGGGCTCAGCACATCCCATCGCACGGCAGCAGGGACAAGAGCTACTGAAGAGGGAGAGGCTCCGGAGCAGCTCTGAAAGGTAACTGACTGCTTGGCTTTTTGTTTGCAATTTTAAGAGCTAACATTTCCAGACGTGGACCAAAACCTGACAAAGTCTGCCTCCTGGCAAACCATCTGATGTGAACTGGAGCAGAAGAAAACTCTCAGTACAAACCCAAGAACTGATTAAACATCAATCCAGAGTACTTCATTTCTGCAGGAAAAACGCAGCATTTTTCCAGACCAAGCTCTGGTGTGAAATATGAAGTCACCAGTATGTTTTCAGACAGGGTTGTCGGCAGTATGTGTTTTTAAAAGTGTGTATGCATCCTGATTCACTTGTGACTCGTCAGGGTGGGCAGACTCCGGGGAAAGCAGTGTCCTAGGGCTCGCTCAGCACCAGGACAGGCTGTGCCTTTCTCTCCAGGCATTCTGCTGCAAACAGTCTTTAATTCTCATGGCTTCTTGTTTGTTTTGCAGGTTCTGGATGGCCGAGATGCTTCTGCTTCTTTCTCTGGTCGCTGGACTTGCCCTTTCTGCCTCTGATGTCGTGACAGACCCTGATCCGAATTCAGAACCACTTCAGGACATACAGAGGAAAGTGAATGACCTCTGGCAGAGCTTGCTGTACCCAGTGATGGTTAATAATGAGACTGATGGGATGATTTACGCCACCTGTGAAATGCTGCCCAGCCCCAAAATAGATGCTGACAAGCCACAAGTGACTGGACAAGTTTTGTTCAAGCAGCACTACTCTCATGGAAGATTAGAAGCAATTTTTGCCCTGGATGGGTTTCCAGTGGAGAACAACCAGTCTGGCAGAGCTATACACATCCACCAGCTTGGAGATCTCAGTGACGGTTGTGACTCCACAGGAGGCCACTATAACCCTTTCGGTGTGAATCACCCTCGCCACCCAGGGGATTTTGGCAACTTTTTTCCTAAAGAAGGCAAGATCAGGAAATACAAGCCAAACCTCTTTGCCACGATGTTTGGCCCATATTCCATCCTGGGCAGATCCGTAGTGATTCATGAGCTGGAAGATGACATGGGCAAAGGCAACAACAAGGCCAGTTTGGAAAATGGGAATGCGGGCAAGCGTCTCGCTTGCTGTGTAATTGGGATGTGCCACAAGGGCCTGTGGGATAAGAAGCTGCCTGAGATGGCAGACAAGAAGAAGAGAGGCTCAATGAGCAGGACCAGGCTCAACTGACGCTCCCCAAGCCCACCACTGCCTGGGCAGCACAAAGCACCTGCAGCTCTGCCACTGGTCGCCCAAATACATGGCAGAAGGATTCCCGTCTCCCTTCTGCTGCTTCTTTAAGAAATGTGTATCACTTTGTAGAGCGCGTCCTTTCTGTAAGCAGATCAATAAAACCAGCATCAACTCAACACTGTGGTGCATTTTCTTGAAGATGTAGGATTCTCTTTTATGAAGTTTGGAGGTTGAATGCATATAACTAAGAGTGCTGACAGAGGAGGCTGATAAATTCTGTAAAGACCCTGTCCCCTGTCATTAGTGCTCAGGACACTGTAACCTGAGGTAACAAAGACTAAAGGGCATTAGTAAATATGACCTGGTACTTAGCTACAAATCTGAAAGCTAAAAGATCTCCATGCTTTCAACAGCTGTGAGGGCCGTGTTGTTCAACCTGGACAATGGCCAGCCTCTCAAATGTAGGGGAAGTGCAGACATTTCTATTTTAAAGTTTAGATCTTTCTTCTTGTATTTGCAGGTTTTGTTCTCAAACAAACATACATTAAGTGGTAACTTCAATTGTTTAGGTTACCCACAAGGCTGAGTCACAGCACACACCGAGGAGAGCAGACTGGTAAGAACTGTCCCTGTTTACTGCCCACACACTCACTCCCCCACAAAAACTCCCCAACACTCTTGTGGTTTATGACGTTTAGTAACTCGATTACATACAAAAGTTTTAATGCTGCTTACGCAATGATGATAAAGTTAGAAATTCAGAGATAAACAGTATTTTCAAAGCTAAAACACACAGCGTGATTGTTAACACAAAAATGGAAGCAAGTTAGACCGGGAAAAGTGACCGAGGAAACATTTAAGTCAGATAATTTTTAACAGACTTAAAACCTACTCACAAAAGCTTTACTTTTTTAACGCGTGCTCACAATTTAACACAGGTCATTGAAAATGCTGAAACATTAACTCATAACTAACATTCATCTGATACTGAGAAAATAAGGAAACAAGCAGATAAAAGAAGCGTATCAGGAAATGTATGTTTTTATTAAAGATGACAAAATATATTAATATTTTTGGACCACATTTTTAATTCAAGCAGCAACAAAAGAAAGGTATGCAAATAAATAAAACTGCATGAAAATAAATCTACAAGACAGAAGATGGTAAACCAAATCTTATCTTTTAGAAATGTAGCAGACTTTCAACTTAATCTCAGCTAAGATTGTAAAATGCATTCCTGAGCTCATATGGATTAAAGAAATTTCCCCGCCTTTATTATACAAATTGCCATATGCTTAAAAATAGTCTCACTTAGAAAAGAAGCATTATTCTAAAAGATGCTTCTTAATCTGTCATTTTCACACACTTATGCTACAAATTCACTTGAAGCAGTTTTCCAAATAACCACAACATAGGACTTTCAAATCCTTCTCACAAATAACGCAAAAAATCACTTTGAGGTGAGACAACTTCCCTAAAATCAACTTGTAAAATATGTCCAACTGCTGCGTGCCCCTGCTACAACACTGCCCTTCCCAGTATGCTTCCCCAGGGCCTAACACCAAAAGGGCCTGTGCTGGATGTGATTTCCACATTTTTTTAAGTCCTAGAAATAAACAGTGCAAGTCTCAAGACCAAAGAAAATAGTGCTGATTTTCTCCTCAACAAAGTAAGAATTAATTTACTGAAAAAATCATAGTTCTAAGAGCACAACTGTATCAATTAAAGCAATGTCCAAGGGAATATTGGCAATAATACTCAATTAGTTATTACATAGTGCAGCAACATTGTCTTCCTTAGACAACTATCCTGGAATTAAAGTCCGGTGTTCCCAGGTGAAGGTTAAAAATGTAGCTAGGAACATACTTCCACTTGGGCACAAAGGACAGAACATGACTGCACCAATACTGTGGCACTAAAAATGAGGTTTCCAGAGATCTAGATATTTAAGCTGGCACTAAATGATTGCAAGGATACAAAAATGGCATTCAAGAGGAGAGAACGTTGTCACGGAAGCTAGCAAGATGACCTAATTGATGGTCATGTATCTCTCTGTGAAACATATTCAAAAGAGCAAATGATTTAGGCACTAAAAGGCTACTGCTTCTGCCTCACCTATTTTTTTTTTCACCTGCACTTTGTTAATTTAAAGCACTAACTGACAACTAAGAGTCCAGGAGCTAGGACACGAGAGAGGAAAACAAAAGCCATAAACCACCCTGAACATCTTAGTCCAGCTTTGAGAAATCCTGACCTTTCTGCTAGATGCCTGCCTCAGTTATGCCTGCAAGGGGGGCTCCACGCAGGATTAGTCTACAAAAAATGGAAAAGAATACATCTTTAATAAAGTGACACTTCATGTAACATCCCAGCATTAAAGTTAAAAAATCCTGTCAGAGATTCAGAATTCTCCCAGAGATGTCAGAGTCTGCAGCTATTTCTCCCCTGACTTGTCAGTATTGTCATATAAATGAGTCAATAATGCAGTCAGCTGCAATTAATGGCAACAGCATAACAATCTTTCAAAAACTTAAACTCCTCTTGGTTTTACAATGATGAGGAACTTAAACTGAGATCAGGATACTGAACGAAAACTTTTTGCTGCCTCATGTCCCTAACACTTAAATATATAGATGTTCTCTGTTCCTCAGGGCTGCTGCTGCTACCAGCAAAATGCTGCAATGCCAAAGTACCTTTAAAGAGAAAGGAAAATTTGAAGAGCATGGCTAATATCACTTTATTGCCTGCAGACAGACACTGAAAGGGTTACATGAATGCACCTGGTAGGAAAAAAAATGCACGAAAACAGAGACAAGCCACATTTTTCACCTTCCCACCATAATTCCTTATATTTGTATGTAATCATTTACATACAGCCTTTCTTCTGTTGAATACAAACTGTTTGTGGACTTCGACACCTTGATTACAGCAGCACCTGCTAGCTCAGCTTCCACAGACAGAAGAGTTTGTCAGTATTGCTAATATAAACTCTGTTTATTCAGGAGCTGACAAGTGGGCTGTAAAAATTTGCAGCTGGCAGTTATTTGTCAAAAGAGGACTCAGCCTGGGAGGGATTTTCCTCTTTATTAGTAGTATTTTATTAAATTTGGTTTAATTCTCTCTGATCGGTTTCAAGTTCGAGGAGTGAGAAATGCACATTTACAGACAATTAGGTCCCACGCCAGCAGAAAAATTGCCTTGACGGCTGCTGGCCCATAGAAGCTTCACAGCTGCAAAGCCTCTTCCCTGTGCTCCAAAGCAGGGAGGAAGGAGGCGCCTCTCCTTCTCCCACAGCTGCTGACTCCAGTGCTATGATTCCCTTGTTGCTGCCGTCCTGGGAGCAGAGTGGCTCGGCTCCAGCACCAGTAGGGAGCTGGGGACTGGCACAGCAGCCCCCTCCTTCCCCAATTATTACTGCAATGTTTTCTTACAACTCATCAGCAGTAAGGGAAGAGGCATAAGAAAGCCACAACAAATGAAATCAGCCTCTTACTCTACCCAAGACTGGAGAATTATGGATGAAAGGAAGAATTATCCTTAATTCCAAACCAGAGGAGAAAAAAAAGATATGGATTCCTTTCAAAACAAGGGCTGAAGGGAGCAGGCTGGAAGCCACTGCCCATCACACAGCCCAGGGGTTGTTCCAACACTGGAGGCTGAGGAGCACAGTCCCCCGAGTGGTAGCCCACAAGCCAAGCAGGTGGACAGGGCATCACTGCTCCTTATGCTGCTGATCTCGCTTTGGAACCGCAGCGCTGCGTCTCTGGGAAGGGCTTCTGGCTTCTCTGGGGAGGTTTCCTCTATAGCTTCATTAAATGGTGTTCTCTGGTAAAGTAACTCCCTGTAATTTCCTGAGATGAGCTGGGAGAGGAAAGGACAAAATTCATGCAATTGAGAATATATTAAATTTGGAAATGAGGGAACTACATACATGGAAGGACAGTTTGTCAGAAAATATTTTGCTTCCTATAAAGGAATAACTGATTTGATTTTAAGTATATACTTATAATCACTGTGTAGAGAAGCAGAATGGAAAAACAAACAAAAGCTGTCAACTTTAAGACTCTTCTAAAGTTTATCATTTCAAACTTTCTGTCTTTGGAAGACATTTCTAGTCATCAGAACAGAGTAGCCCTAAGATCATACACACTACACAGGCCTGGTGATGACACAACATTCTACATTATCACCACTGGTCTCTTTGCCATGTTATTATAAATCATGTCAACCTATCTAGAAACTTTCAAAGATTACAAAAAAAGACCAAGACCAAATCTCACCGGCTTCCCTTAGGTAATCCATATTTTTGGTAGACTATGGCCAAAATTACCATAAAAACACCATTATTAGACAAATATTAAGAGACTGATGTAGAACTCAACTCTGTGACACACTACTGCACTATCCCCATTCACAGCAGCACAGCTTGCAGTGCAAGAGGATGACAGGAAGAAACTCAAGGGCTTGGACTTCATACCTCAAGCCAAACTGTTATCCAAATATTCAGAGTTTTCAGCAGGATCAGATAGTTTCTTGCCTTCAGATTCAGGTTGCTCCTCAGAGCTGTTATCTATTTGAGCAGCTGTAACATGGAGATCTCCAGGCTTTCCAGGGCCCTCAATATCCACAGTGCTGCTATTTCGATTCCCTTTTTCTTTTGTAGTTTCGCAGTTGCTCTCCAAGGTTTCACCACTGTCTTTCAGGACATCAGTCTCAGCTGCCTGTTCATTCTCTGAGGCTGAGGGATCTGCGGGCTTGGATCGGCCAGGTCTGAATATAGGGAGCTCTCCCTCAGATGAACCATTAAGCTCAGGTCCAACTAATGTGTTCACAACCTCTGCTGAATTTTCTGCTCCCTTCCCCTCCAGTTCTGCAACGTCCTCTTCTTCTGGCAGTTTGTTTATTTGACTTTGAAGCTCGCTTATTTCTCCTTCCTCACAAAGTAATTGAGGTAATGAAGGATAAAAATGTTTATTTTTGTTACTGTGATTTAAGTTTGCTGGAGAATTGACAGAATCTTTATCATTTTCCTCTTTATCAGTTTCTCTTGCAACAGCACAAGTTTCATCATGTTTTCCCTTACATTCTGCTGAAAGAGAAGTGAAAAAGCAATGTCAGCTCGGGTATTTATACATATCTGCCATAAAGACCCTCACAACAGGCTCAGAGCACAGAGACTTCTACCTTGGTAAGGGATTATCTAGATTGACTCCTTATCCCATCCTAGGCCTGTTTCTGAGATTTCAAACAATCAGCATTGACTGGATCAGGCTGTTTTGGATCCTCTTTCCCCAGCTGCCAGCTCTAAAAGAGGCACAGCCCAGAACACAGTACAGGATAGCCTGCTCGGGCGACCGTTTTCATGGGATGATAACAGCCCTGAGCAAGGCACTTGGCTGCAGGTTTTTTTTGGCAGAGCTTAACATTAATCCCCAAATCACTACTGCTTTCAGGGGTTAACACAAGTTCCACTTTTCTGTTCACAAGCTTTTATCCAATAATGAACCTTTGTTATGTCCTGCAAGATTCTTCCTACCACAAATGGTGTTCCTAATTGGGGTAACGGCATAAAACAAAGCAGCAGTGGAAGAAGGTGATTTGGGTCACCTTCTTGGGTCCTTATATCCAAAGCCAAACAGTGGATAAAGAGTGTCAGAATAGAGGAAACAGCAACATGTAAACAAACAGCTTTGTAAAAGGGAAAGAACCCGTCCTTCTATCAATTAAGGATAAAAAGCCTCATGGAAAATAAGCTTGCAAAGTCAAGGAAGAAAAATTAGGACATGAAAGAAGTATGGCTGTATAGACAGCTTAAAATAACTCAGGTACTGCACGTGTAGTACCTCCTACTATGTGAGCATTTACGGAGCTTGTGGCTCACTGAGAGCACAAACCAGCCCTGCGCCAGGAGCTCTGCATGGCGGGAGTCCCCACTGTTCCCATCGGCCCCTCTCGTTCGTAACCTGGGCGCCGCGGAGAGCATGAGACGAAGGAGTGAATGAAAGAAACAGACAGCATTACTACGATTAAGGAAGCCTGGAAAGCTGGAAGAGCTGGAATTTAAGTCTGTGGCAAAGTAGGGATAAATTAACTTTCAAAGGTGATTACCCACTGGATCTAATCCTCATTATCTGAGTGCTCAACTGGAACTTTAGGAGCTGGTTTTGCAGCACTGTCAGGCCCCTGTTATGTATCTGAATATAAATATTTGAAGTGCTCTAAAAATAAACAAAACTTACGTATCTCAAATTGGCACTCAAAATTAGTAGGGAATCTACACTATTCTTCATATGCCTCAGCTTCCTGCCTCTACAGTAGGCTAACACCACCCCATCACCTTGCTGTAATTTTGTGAAGATAAATTACTTCAAAGCACTTGAACCCCAAAGAAAAGCTCATTGAAAAACTCCTTTTGTCTTCAGAGAATGCTTGAAACAGTACACAGCCAACACGGCACAAACACTGTGCTCAGTGGTGAAGGGAAAAGACAACTGAAGAGCTGCTCACTAACAGCCCCAGTTAGAGCTGATGGTTGCTTCCAGTACCATCGATCACAACTACCACCCATCCCATTCAATGGGTAAAGGGAGATCCTGTGGAAAAAGTAGTCTTTAATTCATGCAATCACATTGTAACATGAAGCATTTTCACGAGGTTGCATGCTGCACTCTACAGACATGTATCATCCAGTTTAACTGCAACACTGCAGACAATTACAGGCCTTGACAAGAAGAGAGTAAAGAGCTACATTAGATCAAGCAAGCCTAAAGAAGCCCCTCTGAATACCTGCAGGTATGGCTAGAGCAACATTTGATAGATGTCAGAACCTTTGTAGAAGGTCCTGATAAAGAATATATGTTCCTGCAAAGGCCTCCTGGGCCAAGTATCAAGTGTTCTGTACTACTTACATGATCGTAGTTCACTAATACAAATCATCAGGCCTAGTTTTAAAGATCGGTAATTTCAGTAATTTCTTAACCCCTTCTAGTTTTCTCACAGGAAAGGCCTCTCTTTTTCATCTTGGCTCTGCTACAGTCAGGGAAGAGGAGGGGAAAGTGTGACCTGTCAGGCACAGATGCTTCTGACCATCGCCAGAGGCTCCTGCCTGCCTCCTAGGGGGGGTGTTTCTTCCAGTCTTCTTTCTTTTGTATCTAGCTCTTCACTATTTCCCTTTGTGCATCCAGGCCCGACACACACTGCCTGTTTCTCATCCTCTTTCAGTCTTTATTACAACACCACTTTTGGTCAGAATTTCAGTTCCTCCTTCCCATGCTGTGAGCTTGCTGTGATGCCAGACCCAGGCCCCCTCTCACCCAGACTTCCTTCACCCCTTCCAGTCCTCATCTTTTCAGCTCTCCCCATGACGTGCGAGTTCTGTCATCAGAGTCCTGCTCTGCATACTTTCTGTCTTCTCTGCTCCAGGTTTCCTGCTGCTACAAATCCAGTATCTCGAGGGAGAGTTTTATCAACACTGGTAGCATGCAACAAGCTCAACAAAGACAGAACCATTTAACTTTTTTTTTTAAAAAATCACATGGAAATTAAAAGTGAATGATTTTCAGTCTATTCCTCAGTGGTGAAAACTCCCTCGTCTTTCAATTGTAGCACTATTAAATCCTTGCTCTTTTAAAAAATACAGTCAATAAACCTTAACACAAACAAGTGATTTGGGTAACGTTACAAAAAAAATCACCTAAAGTAGAAAACACAGCATAGTAAGCTTTAGCATACAGCTAAGGTTCAGCATCGTTAGAGAGCTACAAAAACAGGGTCTGATGAGATATGACAGGCAGCTTTAACCAAAACTGTAATACCAGCCTCACCTAGGACAAATATGTAGCAAAAAGAGTACAAGGCCATCAAGCAAACACTTTCAGTTAACGGCAGATTTAATAAAGATCAATGATTTAGCAGGCATAAAAAATGAATATTCATGAGTTATTATTACTCACTGGAGAACTATTCACTATAGCTACATTTCTTATTTTCAACCAAAAGATCAGCTGATCGAGATTATAAAAAATGATCAGTCTGGCTGTCAGGTTTTATCAGCTGATGATATGGATAATAAAGTCGAAATTAAGCCACATCTATCTAGTTTCAAGACTAACAAATAAATTGTTTATAATGTTTCATAACCATGCTGAGAAAGATCTGGGCATACCAAAAACCTTATGCCCATTAAAGAGCTTATCCAAATGCTGACAGACAAGCATAATAATTCACATTCCATCCATTATGAAAAACTAAGGAGAAAATTAAGGTTATGTATAGCATACTATTTTTTGCTACTGTCAAATAAAGTTAAGCTTGACTTTGTAAAGAAGATGTTAAAGCTTGCTTTTGGGGAAGGATTTAACAAAACACATTGAAAGCTATAAAAGAAAAGTCTATTTCTCTGGAAAAAAAAGCGTAGGGTATTTCAATTTATCGGGTGCAATCAGGAAGCCTTTCATGTAGATATCAGGTATAATGCAGGGAGATGCTAAGCCAGTTCTACCCACTGCTTTCCTACTGTGCATTTTAACAGAGGCAAAACGAGCAGGAGGCAGTTAGCTGTAACACAGATGGCATGAAAAACTTCTCATAGGATCGAGTTATCTGGCATGAAAATTCTTTGAGGTGTAAGATCACATATCTAGCACTGTGTAATCTATTCAACAGTCATTTTTCAGAGCTATATCTGTGCTATTTGTACTGGGACCATCTATCCATTTTACTTGTGGTTGATTTATTCAATCTCTGCCACCAGTGAAACTCTGCCTTCTGTTGCTCCAGCATAAAAATTTATTACTTTTTATTTGGAAAGAAATGAGTGCTCAACTTCCATCACTTTCTTTACGTTGCTGGTGCTCACCTTGTACTTCAGCTTCCTGTGGCTTGTCTGTAGATGCTAACAAGGGTGACCTAGACCGCTGCATAACAGGCAAATTTGGATCACTGAATGTTATAGTATCCTTTCCACCTAAAACAAAGAAAATGCTGGAATCATTAATACATCAACTGCATTCATTGTTCCCTCATGATATTCAAACAGATCCTACATTTTAATATGATTTTTTTTTGCAATGTTATAGAAAACTACAGAACAGGAAAAGCATCTCAAATGATCCTTCCACAGCATGGAAAAAATCCCTCTGTACTGCAGCTGAAATATGCAAGTCAAACACAGAAAAGGCATTTTTTCTACCCACACTACTGAGTAAAGGACAAACTTTGAAAGAGGACCAGATGCTGCATTCAGCAAATTGTATTAGCCATACAATTCAGCATATTAATCATCTGATCATACCAGAAGTTTTACAAGAGGCATGTTTAGGTAAGGCTTTGCACTAGCAAATGGATCATTTGCATGCTGTCATTCAGTGCTGACTGTGCCCTCCACGTCCTGCCTCAGCGAGGCACCAGTTCACATCACAAATTTGGTTTTGCACCACGGTCCCACACACACATCAGCCCACAATGCCCTCTTTCAAAGACTAACAGCCAGATCTGAGGGAGAAGCACATGGACACTGCCAGGGAACGGCAGGGATTTTCATCTGAAAACTCTCAAATCATTTCTGAGCAGTTTTGTTGCAAGCCAAATGGAAAAGGGCATCTTTCCAGCTCTTTTGTAGAGAAAATTGCAAGAAACTCTTCAGCTAAGGACTCTGCTGTAGATGCCTAGCCTTTACATGTTTTAGAAATACAGAAAGCAACACCTGCAGATCCTTTTCGCTATTCAGGATTCTCAGGTCCTTTAGTGACTGACACTGCCTTTAACTTAGAGGTGAAATGACAGGAAATCTGCAAGATCAGCTAAGCGGGGCACCGCCTGGCCTCCAGAGCACTGCCAGCTGCTAAGTAACGGCTGCAAAGGTGGCAAGCTCCCGCACTATTTATCTCTCTAAGACTGGACATTTATGTTACTATCACTTTTTCCCCTCTAAATCTGTTTGTACATTTCCCCTTAAGCCAACATCCTAAATCTAATCACCCATCAGAGACAGAGACTTTCAAAAGAGCACCAGGTCAGGAGATAGTGTGAATAAATCCAACTTTGGCAAAGTTCTAGTACCTTCTGTGAAGCAATAAAAGTTGAGCTCCTCTCATGGAGTCCACCTGTCCCAATCTCTAACTACTTTTGAAAATAGTGACTGTAAATACCTTGATACTGAAGCTGCCAAGGATTTTTTTAGAAATATCCCTGACAAGTTGGGTATAGGATGCTTCAGTATGAATACACTTCAATTTGTCTAGCTTTGATCCCGCTATCAAGGATAGAGCAGCATTTTGCCTTTCCTAAAGCAAATAATCACACTGTAAGTGAGTGGAATAAAAGAATTCACAATGTAAGGCAAACTAACTAAAAATGGTAACTAGACAAAACAAGCCCAACTGCCATTTCCAAACAAAACATGGTCCTGGAAGAGGAATGCACTGGAATGGAAGAGGATACAAGAATGCACTTTCCTGTATCGGTGAAGGAATTTTGTTTTGGAAGGTGAACTAACCTAGACAGGAACGAGTAGTAGGAAACATCCGTAGATATTCATAAACATAGGCCATACATATCCCAAAATCCAGTAACACCCAACAGAACAAGATTCAAAAAGATTAATCTGAATGATTTTTAAAGGTGTTTTTTGTTGTTGTTGTTGTTGTTAGAATAATAAAGTAAAGCCTGAGCTGGGATCCTTAAAGCTTCCAAGACAAGCTTTAAAAAAGAAACTTCTTGACTTCCAGTCAGCATTTACATAGTAAACACATTTACTTTCACAACATTTTTATGAAAACTGACTTGGTTACAGAAAATAAGAGCTAACTTCTGTATCCACACATTTAAGCAACAGCTATGGAGTTGAGTTCCTATTTATTTATTTACACTGATTCACATCATTTCCTGAAAGAGGGCCATGGCTATTGCTGGCCGGTATCCTGTGGTTCATGGCCTAAAGTTGGACTACACAGAGGAAATTTCTATTAGCTACTGGGTACAGTGAATATTGTAACTCATATGGCTTTGTGCAGAGTCCTCTATACAATGAATTTCTCAAGGACTTTAGTGATTACAGTGCAGATCTCAAGAGAGGCAAACAAATAGGTCTTCAACAGTAGTGAATTCAGTTATTTGCTTCCTTCTCCAGGACCAGCAAATTTCTCTAAAGGATTCCCAGTCTTGGGGATCCTTTTACATCTTCTTTTCCATTTAAACACTGCTACACTACTGTAACTGGCTGTGTCCTCAGCAGCTGCTGAGCAATTGAATGCCACCTCTCAACTGCTCCATGCTGATTACTGCAGAGCAAGGAGGAGTTCTGAAACATTCTGATGAACCTGGAAAGAAAAAGGCTGAGTCATGGGTGATTTTTTTTTTTTCTTAGGCACTGAATATC
This sequence comes from Crypturellus undulatus, assembly GCA_013389825.1. Classification (NCBI taxonomy): domain Eukaryota; kingdom Metazoa; phylum Chordata; class Aves; order Tinamiformes; family Tinamidae; genus Crypturellus; species Crypturellus undulatus. Next base: position 1,203,246 of record VWPW01007426.1, read on the forward strand.
AGAGATTTTCAGGAAACGGTGACTTGAATAATACAGAACTGCTTACGTGAATGCCTAAATCTGAACATCAATTTTGAGAGGAATAAACTGGCCATTACTGTATATTATCACTGCATATGCTTAACAAAATGCACATGCATATGTGAACCAACTGCAATGCATCTAAGACTGAGCAAAGAATGAAATGTTTCTGCAAACATCACATTCTTGGCTGCCTTCTCAAGGCAATCTATACTCAAGCTTTCTCTTTTCACAGATTTTGTAAGAGATTGGTTCAATTAAAGCCAATTTCCAGACATGGTAAGCTGCAGTTTGTGGTAGGTAGAACTTTTACAGAAACTGAACTTAATGCTACCACTTTCACTATTTCAAAATCAAAAATATGCAGTTCCTCTTGGTTTAGTTTCCCCACAGATAATTCCTGCATTGCACATAAAGCACATGACAAATATACCATATAACCAAAGAAGTCAGTAGCGATCAAGTAGGGTGAAGTTTACTTTAGTAGGGTAAAGTTTATTAACATAATTTCTAAACATTTGGAACATATCAGTATCATGGTGAAGGTGGATGTTATAAATGATATATAAACTAGGATGCCTAACTGGAAACATTAGCTTCATGTACAGTATCTGCAATTTATCAATGCACTATTATCTATTAGCAGCAGGTCATCAGCTTTCACGGGTAAGTTTTTCCGGTAAGAGAAAGTTTACCTCACAACCAAATTATACTGACTAGATGAGATGCTCTTCACATGCTGCCTCTCACCCAAGCCAAAATGCAGCTGCACAGGCCATTATGATAGTTTCCACATTATTTGTTATATACTGCTGTTTTATGGAGCAGAAGGTTTCAATGTTCGCTAAACCAGTGACCCACCAGGTGTTGCAAGACTCTTTCTGACCACCTTGGGACCCAACTGCACTTGGAAATAAAAAATACACTCTTGATTTAATAGGGAATCAGTAAATCAACCAACAAGCCTTTATGCTCAACAGAATTTGCAATCCAGTGTAAAATTCCATTACATCTATTGAAGACCATTCCTTGTCACTATTTTCACCAATTTAAAGGAACTGTCTTATACAGCAGCCTCTGTTTCCCTGGTGGTCATCTAACTCACTCATTTGAATATCTTAATCTGACAGATATAAAAGTGTTCAGATAACATTTCTGTTTATTTACATGCAGCAACAATATTTAACGTACTACTAAAATCAGTTACTAAAAATATACATGTCAATCAGAACCTACTCCCAAATCCCACTGAGACATTGTAGCTCAGGCCTTCAGGCAGCAAAAGAAAGGAAGGAAAAAAAAAAAAGAGTTGTTATTGTATAAATATCAATTTGATATCTTATGTAAATAGACCAACAATGGAATAAGAAGTTCCCTTCGTTCCACATTTTCTTTTTCAATATATTTTGCAAAGTTTAGAAAAACTGCATTTATGACTATGTAAATGGAATAGTATTTTGGAAAAAAAACACGTCCAGGACATTTAACTGCTAAATTCATGGTACACATTTGTACCAACATGCAAGCTGCACTAGCAGAGTCTATATAAATATTTAGCCTGCATTTGGGAAAGGTGGGAAGGGACAAAAGTGCTCATCATAATATGCATTAGGTAACTAATTGAATTACACTCCATAGAACAAATTTGTGACCTTCAGTTCTGAGAAGTAACAATGACAGAGAAAACCAGTTTCAGAAAAATGAAGCTTCAGAAAGACCTACAATGGGCAGGCTGAAGTGGAAATGCACCATATCAGTCCAAAAGGCTAACAGCGTAGGCCACAAGTATTTGTCACAAGGTTTCTTCAGCTTTGTCAAATGCTGTTGTTTGCATGGAAACTGCCACTCTAAATAGCAGTGTCAAAAAAGTTAGAAGCCTTTTTGACTTTGACTAGCACACAAGTTTCCACCACCAGTAGCACTGGTGAAAGCTCTTAGTAACTGAAAACGGAAAACAAAAATGCCTAGTGGTGCAAACAATGGAGACGAATAATTTACAGTGGGTGATGGAGGTGCAATTAGGTGCAATGGGAGAAAAAGAAGCCAAAAGTAAGTGTAAATTAAATACTGCACATTTTCCTAATAGCAAGGTCTATTAGGAAACAGATTAATTTCCCATTACTTGAGTAATTTAAAACCAAATGCAAAATTTAAGATGATGCTACCACAAATAATCCTCCTCTAGAGAGATGGACTAGAAAATTTAAGCTCTTTTACATTTACAATTTCTCAGAATTTATGATTCTACAGAAAAAAATATGAAAAAATACAGCAATAAATGCTATGGAAATTAAAGAAAGTACAAAATTAATACATAAAATTTATTGAAAAAGTTAATAGCTAATATCCTGAATGTATCATTTTATACAACCACTTAAATAAAACAGTTCTTTTTTTGCCTTCAAACTATGCAATAAACATCTTGGAAACTCATCTTAAATACTCTAGTGATTTTTTGTTTCAAGTTAACATTTATTAGAGGGTTTTAATTTCTCGGATGTGCTGAACATCACATTTGCAAAATCACTGTCGCATTAGAAAATTATTATAGCCAAGCTTTTCTTAAATGCAGATATGCCATTGAAAACTAAATAATAGAAATCGCTCTTGTGAATTTCTACTAACCTGGAAGACTCCACAAGCCAGCAATTTCCAAAGTTCTTAACTTCTTTTCTAGTTCTGCTACTCGATTACCTAGAATTCTTTGGGGAAAAAAAAAAGGAAAAAAAAAATATTTAGCTGAGATGAAATTTCACATCACAGTGATCTAACCAAAGATCACTATTTATATGCACTTCAGGTCTTAAAGAGTTACTTGAAGGCAATGGACAACACCCTCAAGCAAAAAATGAAATGTAGTTGCCTAACCTTCTTGCCTATGACAAGAAAAGAAAAGTCTAGGATGTACTGGGCATTTGACCTGTGCTCTACTTTAAAGACCAACAGTATCAATACACAGTATTTCCATCTCCTTATCTGCAAATGCCCCCTTTTCAGACTACTTGTATTTTCTTTACAGCTGAAATCAGGCAGTAAAGCTATGCAAATAGACTGTGTAAAACTCAAGACAATATCTGGACTGGTTCTGAAGTTTTGAAACATCCTTTTGGCCTCTTGTTTTATTCACAAAGGTTCTCCTAGCCCTAAGATTGCTTAATAGGGCAAGCAATAGCATTTCTACTAAATCTTTTATTTTAGTACTGAACTCTTTCTTTCTTACTAAAAAGCTTCAAACACTTCATAGCGCTTATCACCCACTCTTAGTTTTCACTGCACTTCTTGGGTCACCTCTTCTTTTGTATCTGATTCCACCATAAATGCTATTTGCAGTTAGCTCTCCTGCTGGATTTACCTTTTAGTCTTAATTCTCTCGCAAGATCAAATGATTTTTATCTTGCAAAGAAAGCTGTTTTATTTTTTGTAATGCATTTTGAAAGTGTTTCTCTCCCACATCTCCTAGAGCCAGAAGTCTTTACACCCACTCCAGGCAATACCCAGCAGAGGGAGAAGCCTGGTGGCGGAGGCGGCCATCCCAGGCAGGGCAGCAGGGGTAATGCAGAGCATGCTGTACTCATCAAATCAGAGCAACAGGAGAAGCCAGCTCAGCCTGAGCTGCATGCTTGTGAGCAGCACTTCACAACGCTGCAAGACGACCACATCTTCCCCAAGCCACTACAGCCTCTGCCCACAGTTTGATGCTCCGGCCATTTGAGCACCCTTGGGCTGTCGCTACTGACACAAGATGGTGGAATGGGGGAAGGGCATGAAAAAGAGCAGCGAAAATGAAAGGGGCTTGAAGAACTGGTTATCAAGGACAAAAGATGTTTTAAAGCTCTGTAGTGATGGAATAAAACCCTGCAGTATTTTAAAGGTTACAAAACATTAAGATGAGAGAGATAATGCATATAAAAAGAGAGAGAGGAAAAGTACATAATATCAAAGAAAGCATAGAGATGTGGGGGGGTCTATAACAATTAAAGAGCAAACACCCCTTGATGCTCACAGCAGAGTACAGAAAACACTGAGGAGCAGTTATGTTTATTCCTCCTTTGAAATATAGCAATTAGGCAGGCCACCAAGGTTATGATGGATCTACTGCTGCCTCTTCCAGCCGAGTCTAAAATTTATGGAGTCTTTATTTTCCTTCAAAATACTTCTCTCTGGTATGAGAGTCTCAGACTTGATAATTCCACTTCCATATTCCAATTTATGGCCCAGGCTCCTAAGTGCCCAGGTACTGGACATGTAGACCACATAACCCTGTGAGTACTTACAGAAATATCTTTTGACAAAATAAGGCTGTAAGTACTCCTGAATACAGAATGGTTTGTCCCATTTATTCCTCTCCCTTGTGAAGCTCCAAGCAATTTGCCACCTCTGTATGTGCTGTGGGAGAGGGGCAGGATCCCGTCCCTCGACCTGCTGGCAACACTCCTCGTGATGCAGGCCAGGATCCCACTCGCCTTCTTGGCAACCTGACTCATGGTTAACCTGTTGTCAACCAGGACTCCCAAATCTCTCTCCACAAAGCTGCTTTCCAGCAGGTCAACTCAAACCTTACAACACACCTGGGCCCAACCCCAAGGGAGACGTGCTGATTTATGGCACCTGAGATCTGTACCTCACCCTCAGTGTGCGTCTTGGCATGTGCCCGCATACAGATCCAGTCAACCAAATGGCTGTAAATAGGGCCTGTCACTGCTACAGTTCCAGTTCAATACATGACATGGAGACACTTACTCAGCTACAGGTTGACACAATCCTTTTTGTTATTTTGGCGACGACTGAATTCACCCAAGTTAAGGACATTAAAATCAGTGCAACATTGCTCAGGCAATTTCTAAACCCATCTGGCTTGCATGGGTGCTGGCAAATGCATGAACAAAATGTGCTAAAAAAGATATATAATAAACTACTTATTACTGGTGTAAGCCAGAAAGATTTTTCTAGACTGAGTTAGAGCTGCTTATTTTTGCATTTTTGTAACTATTTAATTTTGCTATATTTGCTGCAGAATTCATTTAGGACTATCTTTTCAAATGAAGCTGATTTGTTTGTGAGGAAAAATATAGGACACTACTTATACCTTAGCAGTAGTAGCTACGAATCACCTATAGAAATTGACCTCTTTTCTTCAGAAAACACTTATTTATCTTAAACATGGAACTGAAAAAAAAAATAAAGGTTGGATTTACGCCAGTCATTCTTAGGCATATATTCCTACAGTTCTCTTTATCTTGCCACATATTTAGTAAAATAGCAATAACAGAAGCCAATAAAAGCGTGTCTGTTCCAAGAGAAAGTGGCAGTGGATGATTTTAACAGCCGCAGAAAGCCATCTTCTACAGTACATCCAAAATCTAATCTAACTAAAAAAGAAAAGAACCATTAATCTGTTATAGCATCAGTTAATCAAAAAGCCATCTACCATTCTGTTATTGTAAACTTAAATAGCCATATCGCCATCTTTGAGCAGCAAAACAGAGCAGGTTAACGGTTCGGAGGCAAATGAGCTCGTATGGTCTCAGGATTCTTATTTACTGGTAACAGAATCACTAACTGATCAACCATCTATCAAATATCACAAGTAAAACTTCTTCCCTGAATGACGCAACCACTCCAAAACCTCGCACTCTTCACCCAACAGAATCGCACATTCTTTACCCAACAGTATGAGTAACGGTATCCTCTGAACATACTCTTCGCACAGGGAAAGAGAAGAGGTGGATAAAGAAAAAGACTTCTACCTTCTGATTTATTCTGACTTATATTGTAATTAAGTGTTCCAAAAAAACAGTACCTCAACTAAAGGCTGTTTCTTCCTGATGTCCTGCCTGCATTTCTCTCTTACACTGTAACCCTTTCGCAGCTCTGATGCTTCTACATTAAGTAAGTCCCATTCCTGGCCAGCTCCTAAAAAGCTTCTAAAATACAGCCAAAGCTAGAGGTAACAGAAAGGATAATAAGCTACACAGGAGTGTTTGTGACGATTTTTACTCAGCTTGCCCCAAATTTATCCTTTTCCTCCCTGAACTATCCTAAACTGAAATGGCCTAAACTGAATACAACACCACAATTCTGAGCATCCCTTCCTCAGGAGAGGAATGGATTATTACGTTCCTATAAGATCCCTGTAAGCTGATCTTTCTGCTTTGCATAAAATAGTAGTTTGGGCACATACACAACTCTACTAGCTACATATAACCAGCTTGGAAAGCAGGTAAAAGAATAGTATCTCCTTGTGAAGGCTGATCTAAAGAAAGCACACACTTCATAGTTTAAAACAGAAGATAGAGTCATTATCACATCGATACATTTGAGAAATTCAAGAGACTGCCTGTGATCCAAAAAAGACACAATATTGAGGAAGATACTTGCTGCAGTTATAGGCAAGAACAGGCAAACTAGCACACCAAGAATAACACAGTTGAAAGCCAAAGACTGATGAGGCCTGGGATAAAGAAAGGTATTCCCGTGATGTTTTCCTTCAGGAGTTACATGATCAGTAACAAGGGAGTGAGGAGCTGCTTACCAGGGCATTGGCTGCTCCGATAACACTGCTCAGCAGAGAAGTCCTGCTCCATGACAAGTTTGCAGACCTGAGGTTATGGAGCTGCCACCAATTAGGTGCAGGCTACATGTTCACTGCTTTGGTCTCCCTGCAGCTGATTTGGCATTTGCTTTCTCAGGAGTATTTAAGAGTGTCCATAAACTGCTCCTCCACTCTGTTGCCACATCACTAAGAAATATGCAATGGATTCTGCCTAGTATCAGTTATCAATTTTAAAAAGGAATAATCTATTCTAGGGCAATACAGTTTACTTCAGTATTACTTCCTTCCATGAAAAATGACTGCCTGTTCCTGGCATCTGGTCCTGATGTGCCTTTGAGAAGCCTGAATAACCTCTGATTACCAGTAGTGACTCAGTGTTGAAAAAAAAGAGCACAGAATCAAGGAACACTTCCTAGCTCTGATTTTCATACATTACAGAAGAACAATAATATCAGGCTATCAGAAAATGAGTCAAAAATGATTACATTCTGCCATCATAGGTGCTGTGCAGGATACAAAGAATTCTACTGATTAGTAGAACAGCTAAGAGTAAACAAATTCTCCTTCTTGAAAGTTCAGTTCAGACTTAAAAAAATCATGTGCTTGCAATCCAACTGTGTTTATCTCTTAGAACTTCTGGCAAATGTACCTCTAGGAGCAATGGCTACCCATAGACTATACCCATATGGTATGACCCATAGTCTCCTGGCCTCTGTCAGATGTTACACTCCAGTCTTTCCAGATTCCTGACAGCAACATGTGTTATTCCCATCAATGTTCTTTAGCAAATTGTTACATTAGCAATAAATTCCGCAGCTACTTTTTCCTTTACAATCTGAGCAATCACCCAATCCTTTCCTAGCAGAACCTGGAGGACTATGCTACAAAGCCCAGACCTTATTTTTACAAAGTACTGTTTTTCTAAACACATGGCTGATCTTTGTGTCTAAAAACGAAAGAGCCCCCTTGTTAACAATGACAATGGATCTTCTGGAAAACGGACCTTCCTTCCCATTTCCCTAAAACATCTGCAAATCTATCATTTTTTCACAGCCAAGTAAATTCTCCTTCATGTAGAAGTCATGCAACCTACTTGTTGGTTTGTCTTTGGTGTTGTATGATCATGTTTTTCTCATGGATAGTCTCCAGCAGTGCAGTGGCCAGTGATTTGAGATCTGAAATGGACTGTGATGTGACTGGCAGGCTACATCCTTGATCCTCCGACAACAGTTCTTGGACTACAATGTTAAAAACACAAATGCTTCTCATGCACAGAGATGACACAAACATTTACTTAGCATTAAAGAACTATTCTTGTTGCATAAATGAATAAAGCTTTTCCTTCAATTAACAAACAAAACCAAGATCAGAAATGTAATACCCAGTTGGCACGAAAGTGGTGGCTTTTGGAGCTGATTGTTATTCCACAGCAATTGCAAGAACAAGGATAGGCAGACACATTTTCTGCTAACTTCATTTTGCTTTCAGAAAAGTAATTTTTGTTCTGCAGGAAACAAACTCATTCTTCTATGCCACTGAGAAACATAGATGGTAGAAGTGGGGCGTTTCTCTTCCTTCCACATTAAAACACAAGCACGAAGTAAGCTTTTATAATACTTTTTAGAATTTTTACAACCTTTTGGTTATTTCAGATTGGTGTGAAAATACAGCCACCTATGAACTCTTCCTCTGGAGTTTAAAGCCTGTTTACTTCTTAAGCACATTAGCAAGTTGACGAGTATCATTAATGGCTGTAACTAGATCTGGCCTATGCTCTTTATATAGATGTATGCTAGTAAACAGAGAAGAAGACACATGGAGTGAAAAACAGAAAACTGAGTTTCAACTGACAATGTCAAACATTACTAATCTAATGTGCATTTGTATATGTGAATGCACCCACACATGAAGAAAGAGAAAACAGCAGGATATCAGGGACACTGTGGCACACAGAAGAATTTTCTCTTAACACTCTGCTTTTTGCTTCCTTTCTGTTTCCTTTCTCATGAAGAAGCATGGGGCAAAAAGTTTTCATGCAAAATGTCTAAACATAAAGCTTCCAAGAACAGGAACAAGAAGCCCAACTTAGCACCTTTCCCCCTTGCCCCAAATCTTTTTTTTTTTTTCTCTCTCACCATTGAATATGCACTGGGACTGTCATCATTAGCAGAGCTAAAAGATGATTTGTTATGGTGAAAATTGCAGATGGGCTTAGATATAAGAAAAAACAGACTTTATCTAGTTGATTGAGTAGAGAATGAATGGCAAGAGTAGCTAAAAGAGAAGTGGTATAAGGAGGGAAAAATAACATGAACTTCTGAGGAAAGGACAAAAAAAAGCACATGATAATAAATGTGAAAGCGAGGAAAGATTTTGGTTTGGCTGGTGAGAAAAAGTAATAGAAATGAAGATGTAAGACAGGAAGAAGTCAGTAAGATATGCAACACCACTGTGCTGCAGCTGTGTAATACCTTGCTTTGCAGAAAGGACTCCAGTCAGAGCACTGCTACTGGATCTACTCGAATTTTTTCGCCTCTCTAGTGCATTCTAAAGAAAAAATAAACATTATACTTTTAGAACAACAATAGCTCCAAATCCTTTCATTAGAAGTAAAGGATCTGGTACTTTGGATTTTGGTCTCAGAACCTGCCCCTGAAGCAACATCCACACTATTCTTTAGGGATGTGATACTTTTGGAGTATGGGACTCTCTAGCCAAAACAGTCTTTGAAATGTTAAAAGACTCATTCTGTCTCATTACAATGACTTTATTGTATTCCTCCCACTCCTCCTCCCATCCCTCATGCATTTTTAAGATTTGCCTACTTCTGAATAAACTGCCGAGTGCCAGTGAAGATGTTGCAATATCCCATGGAGAAGATCAGCTGGGAATGAAATCAGACTTCCCCCATCATTTCTTTGTATAGGCTTAAAAAGGAAACACCCCCCAAAAAACCCTCTACCACAGTTTCTGGAAGCTCTTTCAGTAGTAAACACTGACTTTTAGGAGTTCGCAGCAGAATCGTGATTCTGCAACAAAAGTCCAGCTGTTCTAAAACCTTCACAATTCTGTGAAACCCACGAGACCTCTGTGATTCTCAGTTCTCATAAAAACTGCGAACTCACACGCCGAGAGACACAAGTCGTAAGAGTAAATAAACACTGAAATGAAGCTGGCAATACTTTAAGGATCTTTGCTCATGCATAAAAAACAATTAGTGCTGTGATTGCTTCACAGTGATCTAACTAGTGAAAAGTCCTACTGACTAAGACAACTCTTCCCGTTCTCTGACAAGCAGCCATCCCCTCCGACACCCCAAAATCACAAGGAGAAGAAAACAGGCTGCTTGCCTTCAGGGAAGAGCAAGAATATTTTGCTCTCAGGCCTAATTCCTGAAGATTTAATGCAAAACAGCACATATCTTATCCAAAAAAGGAAGGAATAATGAAGACTTAGTAACCACTAAGATACATCAAGAAATAGTTCTGTAGTGAGCGAGCAGGGAAACAGAACTGCTGTGACAGAAGCAGAGCTGTGCTCATTCACACATGCTGCCTGGCCCCCTACTTCCCACTTACCAGTAGGTTGGGAGGCTCCCCAGCAGGAGCCAAAGAACTTAGGGAAGGTGTTTCATTCATTTTTCAAGATATTCCTAAAGGTATCACTTGGTACCACATTGGCTGAGAAGCCCACAAGGAAGATTGTTTGGCATATAATATGTATAGGTACTAATATTATTAGAATATTAATGGTGCATTTCTCTTTGAAGGTACTATTTTATTCTTTAAATGCATATAAGACTGAGAATGAACAGTAATCTCTATGACTAATGGAGCACAGTCCAGATGATACGATTAGAGGACTCTACCTTGTATTTAGTAATATTAGACTTAAGAAGGTTTATTTCCTCTTGAAGGTTGATTTTCCTCTCCTGAAGATACCTGGAAAAAAAAATCGCATAATAACTTCCACCATGTTACACTCGAGCATTTTTGAGTCTCCTTACTATTTGGCATCTGCCGTTTTTTAACCATGACAGAATTCTTTTCCTCCTATGGTTTTCTAAAGCACAAAATAATAAAATCTTCTTACTCTTAACCCCATAAAAGTTTAAGTAGGCAAACGAATAGCATCAGAAAAATATGCTGCCCTTGTGTTAGATTTGTCAAGCGTGTTGCAAAACCATTTTATTTTCATCTTCAGATTCTTGGAAGGATCTTTTTATGGCTACAGGAAGTACTTAGTCAGGAAGCATTTACTTGTGTCCTCTGCACTTGAAGGTTTACAAGATGGATGCTTGAAGATTTGTGTACATGTCAACACAAGACTTGGCTATGCAGAGCTTTTCAACTGTAGTATCAGTACACAGCATGTCTCATTAGCAATCATAAAGTAGGAAATTTAACAGTGGTAAGGAAATAATAGGCAGTTTGTCCTTATGGAGTTTATGCACTTGGACTAGGCAACTATCTCCATACCAGGAAAAAAAAACCACTTTTTTTTTCTCTCATATGAAGGGCATATATAACATCCCGTTATTAGGATTGTGCCAGTTTAACTATTTTGAGGGAAAAAAGTCACAGCAATATCTTAGTGGGGAAAAGGGAGAGAGTTAAATTGATAGAAAACTCTGCAAGCCATGCAAAATAGGAAGCAAACCTGGAGTTGCTGGGAGGAAGTAATATTTTTGTATTATACTTTCCTATCTCAAAACTTTAAACAGTGTCTTACAAGTTCTATTTAATTTTAAAGCAACTCTTGACAAGAGGTATTTCCTGTGGTCAGTGACTCTTCTTTGTTGTCCTAGCAGAGACCATAAAAGATGATCTTTTTCCAATGAAATGACAAAAATATTGAGGTGTATCTACATAGGCGATTTCACCAGCACAAGTGTTGACACATCACCCCATGTTGACGAGCAATCCCTGTGACGAGAACTGTATCCAAAGCTGATAACTCAGGGTACTCAAAGTCCCTGCTTCCAAATCAGTATTAGCCCATTACAGCTTACGATGAGTTTCACAAGACACTGATTTTTAATATTCTTGATTTTGAATGTCATACAGTGATGGGAATAAAAAGGACTCTATTTCTCTGGTTTCTTCTTGTTTATCTACGTTTGGGAATTTGACTGACATCTCTGAAGAGCAATCAAGAACTGCTAGTTTCCCATAACTTCCTCAGTATTATTTGATAGATATCTACAGTAGAACAAAACACACTGAACAAACTAACAAAATCTCTAATTTTTATTCCTGGATGTATTCCTGGAAGTCGATCACAAGTTTTCTTGTGATCGACTTCCTGAAGCTGTAGCAATAAAAAATTTATTCTAGGGGAACAGTAAGGTGTGCCAGGTACTCACCTGTTCTCCATACACAGAGCATCTATGTCAATGATACGGTTTTCATGCCCTCCTAAGACATGATTAAGCTCTTGGTTTAGTCTGTCAGCCTTATCTTGGTAAAAAGAGCGTTCTTCTTTCAAATCTTCTAGCTCATCCAGTGCAGACTGAAGATCAAGTCTCAGAGATTCAGTCTGAAAGAACAGGAGAACTGTGTTGCTGTTTTCAAGTCTAAACCACAGACCACACAGTGTTTAAACCAAAAACAGAAGCAAGTACTTCCATAACAGGATTGATTTTGGAAGGTCAAAACTGTTTCCAAAGCTCACAACTCCTATCCTGCAAAAGCTCACTAAAAATATATGAACGACAAGCATGACTTCAAATATCCTTAAAGTTCCAAAGAAGAAATCAGAAGAAATCAGAGTTGTATGCAAAATATATTCATTAAGTACATTTACAATGTAATTATTGTCCTCAGTAGAACCACTGACAATACTGAAAGAAAAGCCCTGATCATAACTTTGCTGCAGCACTCTGTAACTACCGACTTGAATAATCACAAACCTGTACTTCCATCCTCTCCCCTGCACACATATCACCTCTTAGATTTTATTAAGAAGGAAGAAAAATCCCAATTGCTTTCATTTTGTTTTGATCACACTCACAACATTTTTTTTAAAATTATTTTTACTCTGTTTTGGTGCTGCTGCATTAATATGAAGTTAACATTAGCAGTTAAGACTTGTTCACAAAATGACTAGAAAATGACTAAAGTATAACAGCAAAAGAAGCTTAATTCATATACAATGCTACAAATATACTATGCAGTTCTTAGCAGGAACTTCTGGAACTTCAGGGATTAACTCAACTGAATTATAAGTCAGCAAACTCTGCCAGTAAAGAAAAAAAAGAAAGTTTCTAAGGAGGAATTGTGCCCATGTTATATGGGTACATAATTATATGGGATTTTCAGCAACAAAGTTTCATAGAATAAGAAAAGGAACTCTGAAAAGTACACAGTAAGCCAGGTTGAATTGACAGGGTGAACTTAGTTATTAAGCAAAAGGGTTAAGGAGTCCAGTACAAAAGATACCCAAGGACAAAGTGTGTCAATCCTTCAAGGAGAGAAAGCTGGGCATAAAAAGTCTGCAGTGTGATGGAGAATTCTTTATTGCTACCTCATACAACACTGATAAACCCCAAAAGGTAACAAAAGATAAAATGAAAAGGGGCAGATGATGGTAATGAAAGTGATGAAGGTGATGAAGGACAGAAGAGAACTCAGGAATGGATAAACCAGAAAAAGAATCTTATCAGAGGAAGAGCAAATACAGTGAACAGCCCTGTTGCACTTTGAAGAACAAGAAATACACACCTCCTCCTGAGTCACCAAATGGTTCATTCAGGTTGGAACTGACACCGGCAGGAATGAGTATGAAATGACAGCAAATGCAACACTGCTCCACCCCCCACCCAAATCCTCCAGAAAGATATGGATCAATATCAGGGAAAGAATCTGACCAGTTCAATAGTATATGGTACATAATATTAATATGGCCTTGAAGGAGGGAAAAGAGGTCTGACGCAAGAAGCTTTCAAATGAGGGGAAAGAATGGTGAAGAGACGGGAGGAAGAGGAGGGAAAACTCACCCTTGTGCAGGAAATTTGATTCAAAGAACGTATTTAAGGGATGCATCACTCACTGTACTATTAAACTGTACTGAATACCCCACTTGTAAAAGCTTTCCCTAAAGAAACTCTTTCGCTGTCAGTAGTGACTTGTCACCCAGCATTGCTGTTTATTAAGAAAAGAGAAGGAATAAGCTAGAGGAGGAGGAGGCAACTCGCTCCTAGCATGTATGCATGTTCAAGTTAGTGCACATAAGAATCCCAGCACCCTCATCACTATCCATGCTGCTAATCAGCTACTAACCATCAGAACCCAACAGAAACAGTCATTTACTTGCCACCACACCAGCTCTGTAAACAACCACATACACATCCATGAAGTTATTACTTGTTCTCGAGCTTTCTCCAGTTGTTGAACGAGGTCTTCACGTTCATGTGCTGCAAAGTGGCGAGCCCCAATCTCTTCATCTCCAAGTCTTTGCTTCGCTATTGTCATCCGAAGGAGCTGTGATTACAAAAACAGATCCATAAGCAAGAGCATTAGCACACATCTGCATTAGAAAGAGTAAAGCTGTCACAGATGTCATCTCTTCCAAACCAGAAAGCTTGTATTATTTAAACCAGAGGGAATATTCCGAGCTGAGAGCTCAATGCTGTTGTCAGTGAAAAATTCCAGTCAAACCCCCAAAAGCATCAGCAGGAGCTGCATTAGACCTGCAATAATTGTCATCACAGTATACAAATGATGAAAGCCCAAGGAAACACAGAGATGTGGTCAATGATTTTAAAAGTGACAGGAAATAATTCTGGTCAGATTAAAGCTAGAGACTTCTCAGAAAGACATTTTCATACACAGGCCTTATGAAAATAAGTACTTACCTTTTCCTAGATAAGAAAAAATAAGAAAAAGAGATAAGAAAAAAGAGCACAAAGTGGTTTGCTCAGCTTCACCTTTCCTACGCCAATTAAACAAAATCCCACTGCAATACCTCAATGCAGAAGGAGCACAAACTGCTGTTTATACATTTGTGCATTATTTTTGGTTACTCACAAAAGTTAATGTACATTAAAAACAAAAGGATGCACTTGCAACAGTGGAGTTGGCCAAAATCTCCAAACAGTTAATGAGCTCATCAAGTTTGTGCCTGTGGAAAACAGCCTGACTTAGACCAAGTCAGTCATATCCAATATCTAACTTGAATAGCAACTACCATGAGGATTGCCTTTCAAGAACTACAAAGGAGTAAAATAACAGCAGGCAGCATTTACAGTGGTTCATACTGTGCAGAACTGGGCAAAAGTGTTGCCTCCCCATGGCCTAATTTGTAGGAGCTCCAGAAAGCCCAGAGAAACCCGCTGTGAGAACCCTCCTGACTTTCCCCACATTTTCAACAGCACCAAGAAATTAATGATGTCCATTATTATATTGACGGGTTAGAAAAAGCAATCTTTTGAAAGAGGAAGATCGCACATTAATATCTATCTTTGGTATTTATGGGGTGCCATTCACCATGGCTGCAATGTGCCAATTAAAATTCTGCTGATGCAAGACAGGCTGCCCAAATGATCCTCCCAACTTATTGCAGCTCCAGTTCAGTGCAACTCAATGAAGCTAGCACAACTTGTTCTGATAAGCAGTTCACTTCTTGTTAAGGGAAAGCAGTGGCCCCAAAAGTGACTATTTTTGGCAAACTACATAACCCTCTGCCCATAGGGAAAGCACAAAGTACTGCACAGTCAGTAGAGCTGAATGGGTCAGAGAAGATGTAATTTCTAAACACTTTATCAAAACACAGAACCAACTAGTAAGCCAAAGCAGCAACTGGCAAATTCTGGAATAGTTTCATAGTTATGGGGTCACTTCCTTAAATACTAGAAGGCTGATGGGGAAAAGGCAGGAGAACACAATCAGTTCCTCCTTCCAGAATCCTTCTCAGTGCAAAGGGCAGTGAGAAACTGGGGCCATACCACAGCACCGACCTTGTTTAGGAAAGGTGTACACAGAAGTGGGGAAATGGGCCCTCGTGGATGCCATGGGCGCCGGCAGCAGCACAGAGCTTCTCCGAACACAGCACAGGCCAGGATGTGCATCCGGGCCGGAACTCTCCCCGACCGGTCCTCTTCCGGCCCGTGGGCACAAGGAGGCCTAGGGGGCCATTACACCTGCAGGGCCTGCACTCCCGGTAAGGTCGAGCAGGCTGCCAATAACGGCAGGCGCTTTATTTACTAAGAAGTTTGAGGGGAAACAATATAGGAAGTCTTAGGGAAGGACTGCTTCCGAAATCCAAATTCAGCCAGTCAAGAAAGCATTCCAAACATCCATAAACTAAAGCAAACTGCCAATCAGTAAAACGAGAGAGAGCCCCTCGCGGACAGGTGGCCAATCAGGGGGTTGATGGGGCAGAACGGGCTGAGTCCTGTAATTCCACACTGTGAGTGTCTCGGGAGGCGGCAGCACCTGCTGGAAAATTCTTCCCTGAAACACTGTGACCCAAGGAGACACCAAGTGTTATGCCGGGTGGTTAGGAGTTTACTTCATATTTTAGTGCTTTATGATAAATTTTATACATCTGCTCTCTGGCTGGTGTTTTTATTTATTTTTATTTCTGTTGCACTGCTTGACGCCACGCGGCAGGAGAGGCTCCCATCTCCACCAGAGGTTTGCACTATCTGCATGTCAACCCAGGACACCGTTAGCAAAAGCAATCAGTGAGGCATTTAAATATTGCAGCTATTCTTAACCAATGACAATAATTTGGCTAAAATAATTATTCAGAAAGCAGCAGCCCCAGGGAGCACCACAATACCCCAGACAGGCTTCCCCGTGCTGGCTGTTGGGCAGGCTGACAGACCCAAAACGACATCGCCACCAAAGTGTTTCCAGTGCTTCAGCGCCAGCAAAACATACAGAAGGAAAAGGAGACGGGCACAAACAGTGTGATGCTCACGGAAGACAACCAGCACATGCAGCCACAGCCACTGACAGCAAATACCTCCACCATGGTGCCTGCAAACTCTTAAAAAGTGGACCAGAACTATGTAAATTTGTTCCATAAAGTCCCAGTTCCGCCAAAACATAAGCACTGCGTTTAACTTTTTTTGCACTGTTACTGCATAACTGTCTGCCTTATAATAATGAGCTGTCAGTAATGCGGCAGCTATTGTTTGCCACGCATCAAGTATCTTCCTCTCACTTAGCACTGCCCTCGACAGCTCACAAAATCACTTCTTTGTGTGGGTAGGAATTCAAGTGGAGGGAACTGAGTCATCCTATCTTCCAGAAGGCTCCAGTTTCTCTCCTGCTTTCCATTTTCTCCCCATTAAGAGAAAGAATGAGTTTTCATAATTACCCTTCTTTAAGTTTCAGTAATTGTTCTGCAGATATTACTGGCTGCATATTAAGGAAGGAAAAGGATTTCCAAATAAATATCTCAAACACTGAACAGTTTTCATGTGTCAGAGTCGATAAGAGATTGTGATCAATCATAGAAATAAACGGTCTTAGAAATCTGTTGCTGGAATGCTGCAGTGTAACCGTCGCGGCACTTCTGAAGCTGCAGCAACAAATCCTTCTGGAGACTTCCTGAAGATGTTCTATTATTTGTGCCTTGAGAATTCTAGTGGAATTAAAGGAAAAAAATAGTCCAGCTAAGCCAAATAAAAGTACTTTGCTATTGCCTGCATATTTAACATGATTTCAACAGCAAGTACCTGGTCATCACTTCAATATCTTCTTGCTAATACAAGTGACTGGATCTTCATAGCAGCAAACATTAAAGCAAGTAAAAACAAGTCAAGCCATCAAAACATTTATCAATAGAGCTTATGTATAATTTTAAAAAGAGTTTTTTTTCTTTTTTAGTTCTACAAAGCCCTTGCCATTCAGTGACAAAGCCTGCATGAGTCACCCCTGCTCAGACACAGGCAGAATTGTTCATCCATAAGCAGCTTCACTTGCTGCAAAAGCAGCTGTTTGTTCATCTCTTGCCAGAAGTAAGGTTGACGTAGACCAGCTGGGCAGGATGCCCTCCCTCACTTTGGAAAAAACAGAGAGAAGAATGCAGGGAAAAAAATGTAAGAACAAGCAAATTATTATAGTTCTTTGTTTGTGTATATACCATGCAGTATCTGGACTTTGGTGCCTGAAGTAACTCAGCTGCCAGTACAGAGGAACTGATGAGCAGAACAGAATGGCTTCAGGAACAAGCCCAGAATTTTATCACCAAAGCTAGAAGGGAGCAAAATCTGACACAGGAGGGAAGCGTTAAATCCTTCAGAGAGATGGCAAAGCTTTTTTAGGCACTTCAAAAAAGAGCAACCTGACTCTAAAATAAACTCAGTTTCTCACATATTAAGAAAGTGAAGAATATGTTCCAAAAAAGAAAATTCTAGTCTAAAATAATTCCGTCTGATGCAGTTCCTTCCTCCCTCGTTTCAACGATGCCCTGTTTTACAGGTTTAGCAGAAGCATGGTCGGCAGAATGACACTTCGTGTATTTTTCCATTTCTTGTGAGGATCATTAATTTAAATTAATTTTCAGATACAGATTTCACAAAAATGGCCATTTAGTAACTCGCTGAGTGGCTCAGAGACACCCTTACTTAGAAGTGCAGCCCACCTAGGCTCAGGTACAGAATCAGCAGAATATAACACGTAGTACTGAGACCTGTGGCCTCTTGTCTCAAGAGGTTTGCAGGGATGTAGCACTTGGATCAGTACACATTGGATTACACAATTTTAATCTCTGCAATTACAGTCAGGCTACAAATTAAAGGCCCTCTAAGGTTCTGTGTTGGTGTAATGCTCCTGAAGTAACTCATTAT
Organism: Crypturellus undulatus; assembly: GCA_013389825.1. Lineage (NCBI taxonomy): Eukaryota > Metazoa > Chordata > Aves > Tinamiformes > Tinamidae > Crypturellus > Crypturellus undulatus. Next base: position 1,221,620 of record VWPW01007426.1, read on the forward strand.
AACTGTATAAGGCTTTTCTGTATAAGGGCTTACCTGTGCGTTTGTGCTGACTAGGAAACCCCTGTGAGGTGTCCAGAACTGCCTTGGGAGAAGCTGTATGGTATAACACAGTGCCAAGAGACTGAAAAAGCACCATCTGCCCCAGGTACTTACTTTCTCATGGTTTCCTTTGGTACTACAGAACTGCCAGGCACTCAGAACTGCAGTACAGTTCAAACAGTAACACACAAATATAAAGAAACACTCAAGGAGTTGCTCTTTGAAGTCTTGAGCAAGTTAAGCTGTATGTCATGGACACTAGAAGTTCAGGTCTTATCTGACTCCTTCGCCAGTTCCCCAACCAGCTCCTGAGAAGACACCTGTGATAAATGCTGAATAAAAGTGTATTATCACGGCACACATACATAAAAACAAAAACAAGAAACACGGAAACAAACCCTCCAACTGAATAATTTAAAACCAAACAACTTTTATTCACATTTTTAAAACCTGTAACTTTTAAAACTTCAGCTGAGGGAAGGAAAGTTTTCATTCATTGTTTGCCTTTTACTTCTTTACTATCCACACCAACTGGTCCCAAGGCCAGCCTCTCACTAGCTTGATCTCTGAATGTGCTTCTGCACACAGCCCCAGCTGTGAACGTTACACAGATTTGGCTCAAGTTTAAATATTTCAATTAACAGAGACAACAGGAGTTAGATTAATACCAAATGGCAGATTTTGAGCAATGTTCCATATAACTTGCTAAATTTAGCAATAAAATAAATTGCTTATGTAAAGGTAACAGGATGAGGGCTTAACATAAATCTATATATATATATATATGACCACCTGCCCAATGTTTTTGAGGGAGAATGTGCCTCTGCTGTGTTTATCGTATACTAAAATTCTGCAATTTCATTACAGTGAAAAATATCATATTCTGAAGATGAAATGCTTTCATACTTACTTAGAAAAGGAAACATCACTGATTAAATATATATTTTTTAAAGAAGAGAAAGCCTGAGACCATTAAGACAAAGCTGGGTGCAAAATAAATAGCTAAAAACAGGGAAAACCAGCATACACAAATACAAAATAAACTGCACTTACTAGAATCCTGTACAGGCTTTTTTTCGTTCTACTGTTTTGAGCCTTTATTTTAACTCAGATATTCTAGAAGTTCTATAATCTATTGTTTTGATTTATTTCTTTGTTTTTCTGAGAAGAAAATGCAAAACTCCAACTCTGGTCACACATCTCATGCCATTTAATAATAATAATAAAAAAAGTTATAATACCTTATTGTCCCCTTGTACTTCTCCCAGTCTCTGTTGAAGCTCTCTAATCTCTTCACCAAGATGTTTGTTTCGATCTTGAGCCTCACTCAGTAGCTGAACAAGATTTGCCTGGAAGAGAAGCAGACATCAGTTTGTGTTTTCGGAGTGCATGTGATGACTGAAAGGAAAGCCAGGATTTACTCATTATCCGACACCAATCTTCAGTTTTTCTGGTTTGGTCCAAACTACACACTTTATCAGAACCATAACAAAAAGCCATCAGGATTCCTGTATGTAAACTAGTCGGAAATTAGTGGAAACACAGCCTGTATGCATATAAAGTCCTAGAAGAGCACACAAAACTCAAAACGAGGTGAGAGAGAGCAACACTAGCTGTGATACCTTGTGCGGGGGGAAGAGCAAAACAAAGTATTTTAGACAACATTTAGACAAAGTTCTAAGCTCACTGGAGATTACACAAAAGGCTGAGCAGAGGAATATGCACAATAGCATTCAGAGTAGGTTCCTACTCAATAAGGAGAGTGCCAGCCCAAATCCCTGTCCCTCTATGGAGTAGTACCATGGGTGTGTAGCAGCCCAGAACTTCCAACAACCTGACTTGTGCTGTGAGCCAGCACAGAGGCTTCCAGAAAACATCACTGCTGGAGAAGGACCGTTTGTTCCACTGGAAGATAAAGATGGATTGATTTGGGGAAACAAATAAGCAAAAGAGCCCTCAAAATAATCCAGATCAAAAGTTAGCATTCTCATTGCCCTATTAAATCAACAGGATGACCAATCTGGTCTCTAATTTTAATAAAATGGGAGCTACTTGATTACTAACCAAAGAATACTGTAATCTCTTCCTTTTTTACCCATGGGATGACCAAACACTACAGAAAAACATATTGCATTTTCCACTAAATACATCTGACAAATACCCAGGCAGTTGACTCAGAGCAGGAAAAGGCTACCCATGAGATCTCTTCTAAGAGCATAATAATCATAGCACTCAATATGAAACCTGTCAAGATGCTGCCTATGGCCAGATAGGTATGTCCATCCATTGCCATAAATCTGAAGAATATAAAAAAAATGAGGAAAGAATTTTCAGAATTTTTTGACTTGGTAGAGCCTCCTGAATGAGAACTTCTAAGCTACCCCTACACATAGGGTGTGGCTTTGAGGCCAGCTCATCATCCGACAGCTCCTCTTTCCTTCCTGATATTTTACGTTTGGTTTTAGTGTCCCTACTTGCTGTGCTCCTCTTGCAAATTCCCCATTTTTCTATTTCAATACTTCTTTCTTTTCTTCCCTGCTCTTCCACCCATTCATTTGTACTATCACTTGACAGTCTCCGACAAGATTTGTTTGGTGAGTTTTCTTTTAAAACAACTCATACACTTTCAAAACCACATGATGTCTAATACCCATTCCTGTGAACTCTCTCTCACTTGTTTACCAAATGCTATTTCCACACTTCATGTTTTCCATTCCAAGAAAACTACCAACATGAATATAGCATTTGAAGAATTATACTATTAAACTATAATCACTTGGAACTTGTGTGCATTACTATATACAGAAGGCTGCTCCTTGACTTCTACTAGTCAACTTTGTAATAGCGATTGGCCTAGAACACTGAGAGTTTCAAACGTTTAATCAGGAAAAATAACTGAATAAACTGAAATACTCTTCTAGACGAATAACAAGCTTGGTTTGCTGCTACAGTTATTGTACTTCTAGGGCACTGATATCAAACTGTTCATAAGAAATTTATGCAAGTTTCTCATAATTTTGGAAGAAATTTGAGGGTTTTTTTAATCAGTGGTAAACCCAAAGACTGCAAATAAATAATCTGGGGAAAGAGAATAATATCAAAACAACTTACACATCCAATTGTATGAGTAAAATTAATCTGCCTCTAATTTCCAGGAGAGCAACCATTTAAGGAATGCAAAAGGTTTTTCAAGCATGCTTTGGTAGAATAATTTTTTCTATTAGCTAAAGAAATGAGTAATAGTCATCCACATACTGAATGGACTGAGCAGCTTTAGGACACATTCAGTCAAGGGTTCAGAGAGGTACTTCTTAATGGTTGTTTATTTAAACTGAAGCATCTATGGCTAATTTGCAAATGCAATTTGTTTTTTTAAGAAACCTGACTGACTTTCAATAAGGGCCATCTAACCACCAGACTGAGTTAGTGAAAAGGAACGCTCTTTGCACCATTCTCTCCCAAACACTTCTTTTTGCAAAGTCCCTTTTTAGCCAAATTTGAACAAGCCCTAACACTGCAATAGCACATGTAATTTCTACACCTGGGAAGAACTCAATCTCACTGATCAGTGTTTATAGCTCCAACAGCAGAATTCAAGCAGTCTGAAGTCAAAATCCAGCTCCCACTGACTGCAGGAGAGGCATTACCCTACCTGTATTAAATCTTCCTTCTCAGATTTTTTTCTTTAAAACCATTTCTCTGGGATTGCAATTCTCTGCTGAATTTTATTTGTCAGTCATATAAATGACTTAATGGGACAAAAACCTTTATCCTGGAGATGGAGATTTTAGGAGAGGCTTGAAATGACGAATTTCAGACATCAAAATAAAGCGACCTCCTTTAAGCACGCTAAGAGCATTAGAGGGAGCTAAGTATAGCCTTGCTCCTCAACGCAAAGCTGCTGCCGTGCTCCTGGTAAGCTGTGTCACACAAGTAGTCTCCAGCAATTACTCATTTCCCTGGCACGGCACTTCCATACAACATATAATTCAGATTGCTCTCTGTTTTAGAGGTTTTGGCAAGACCTCATTAAAGCTCTCAGTTAAGTGCGGATAGGAGAAATTTTTGATTTTCAAGTGCTCTATAGGGCTTAAAGAGAGCCAAGAAGATACTTTAAATGACACCTGGGCTTGGCATCATTTCTTTGGCATATATAGAAAACGTACCACCATATGGTCAAAAGATGATAAAACTAACAATGGAGGACTGGCTCCCTGAACCTGTAGGCATGTATTTCTGGAGAAAAGGGAGAAGTCTATGCAAAGGGATGGGTGATTCATTTTTCGAACTACTTTTCAATATTTATATAAGAAACACAGAATTCATCTGGAATTTGGAAATTCAAGGTGAGTTACTTCAGTGGACAACAAAGCTCATTTCATTTACTTGTGTAACATCAAACAACTCTGAAAATGAGTCAAAACCAGCTTTTCTGTATTCTCTTGGTTTGACAGTTTCTTCTGACTCTAAGTGAAGCCTTAAAAGTGACTCGGTAGAATGCCAGTGACTTGACTTCCCTCTCGGGAAGTCAGAACTTTAACTATTGCACTATTCAGAACTTTAACTCCAAGATCCTGGAGAAGAGGGATTTCTAAGCTGTAGGGAGGGGAGGGAAAGGCAATACAAACTGTTCATTTCTCCTCTCTCTCAATGCAATTATTTTAATATTAAACAATAGATAGTGCTTCTTTCAAGTATCTAATTAATTGCCCCCTATCAGAAAATCTTCCTGGATTCCCGCCCCTCTCTCTCAACTTAATTTCCCCTTATTCCTCAGCTTCTTCAACATGAGAAGCAAGTTGTTTTATAGATGTTAGCTCCGGGAAGCTCGCTCAAGAGTTGAGGCCCCCCAAAACAGCAGAATACATAATTTCCGTATATTCCTTTTTCCTCTGGCCAAAAAGCAAATGCAGCCATTGGCTAAAATACCTCTAGATGCTGTGAAGAAGGGAGGAAAAAAAGAAAGGAAGTGAGAGCACCTCTACCTAGACTACATTCAAATTCTCAATAACTTTTTGGGGGATAGCAGGTAGAAAAGAGCTTTACTTTTAGCTGTAGATGAATACTGCAACCAGTGAAGAAAATGCCTATCAATATTTATTTACCAATCTAAGTAAGACAGCTAATAATTGTCAGGTGGCAACTGAACTTTCTTCACTATCAATGGACACAGATGATCCAAGAATAAAGAAGTTGAACCTCCAAATAGCCATCCCTGGAAATATGCACTGCACTTAAATTTGTCTCCTTTAACGATTTTGCAAATCTAGCCACACATACATGCAGTGCTATTTTCCTTCATACTACTGTAAAAATGATAGATAGTAACAGTGTTTAATATACCTCTCAATTCTCTTACACATAAATCTTACCTGACACTTTAAAAAAAAAAAAAAAAGAAAAAACAACAAAGTCTTTCTACTTTCAGATGCTGCCTAAAAAAAATGTAATTTTTTTTTGAGGGGAAGAGAAGCTTCCAAACTTCCAGTATATCTCTAAAGTTAGAAATTATTTTGTTAGTACAAATAGGCTTTTCCACATTCCAATTTATAGTCTGTTTCTTTCAGCCACAGCTCCAAACAAAGAAGAAAACTGAATTATAGGACAGAAAAAAAGTTTGATGAAATGCTAAGCATACTTGATGGGTGTGACTGATAGCAAATTTAATTGCAGTTTCTCCTCCAATGCTTTCATATGATTGCAATGGTTGAATTAATACAGGAAAAACCTGCTTTGCTTACCAATGACCACTGTTCACTCCAAGGCACGGGAACTGATGACCTCCTCTAGCACTACAGTTTCCTTATTATAAAAAGTAAAAATCCTTGTATCTTTCTTTTTAAGTTGAAAGGCCACATACACAATACTTCCAGAGTTACAGGCCTTGGGCATACTAAACAAAACACACTTAAAATGTGTCATATTTCCCCACAGAGAAACAAGGACGAAAACCAAACCCTCGCTAAGCAACAACTTGATATTAAAAACAAAACAACACAACAACAAAAAATAACAGTCTTCTTTCTCTAAATATCTGCAGCTCTGAAAACTAGGCATGGACCCCAGTACAGAGGAACGCCAGTCAAGACTTCAAAAAGCTTCACAAAAGCAGGCAGACAGGCTTGCCTTCACGTCCTTCAATAAATTTCAAGATGATGCCCAAAAAGCAGAATTTTTATACAGTTGACCAGTAGAACTAAAAAGCCATTATGAAATACCCAAAATTAAAAATTAGAAATATTTCTAAAATGATTTTTATTATAAAAATGTTTTTAAAATATGTGTAGAACTAAAACTTTTTTCTTCTCCTTTTTTCAATAGATCTTCTGTGTGTTAGCTTAGCACAACATTACACAGAACCAAACCACCACTTCATCTACCAAAGCTATGGTATTTGGTGAAGGCCAACAAACCGAAAAAGTAAAGCAGCTCATTAACACGTGCCCCTAGAAGCGAGAAAGGGTCTGAGTGTGAACTATTGGAAACCAAGAAAAGTTACCTGGCAGGAAAGTACTTCAGTGTGAAAATTCAGTAGAATACTTCAGCCCTCATGTACTCCATACAGAGTAGAGCGCATGAAGTTTCCATCAGTAGTAGATGAACACAGTCATTTTTTTTTTTTCCCTACAGAGACTTCTAGGCTGTGCTAGAAGATAATTTCATTTGCTTGTTTTATAGGAAAGATTTTAGTTGCTTTGAGATTTTAAGGACAATTTAAACTTTGATATAATGTAGAAAAAGAGAAAAAGAATCAAAACTGCTTATGCATTTTGAGTTTTGTGCCTAATTGAGCGAGGCATACTTATCCAAAGTATACAGGTGCATGGTGCAGACAAGGCTCTCTGTTCCATTAGGATAAGACAAAGCAAGCAGGGGAGGAGAGGACATCATATAGGTCAGGTCTGAAGAGCACCTTGAAATTTTAAAAGACATACTATCATTTTTGTTAGACTCAGCAGTTTTTCCCATTTCAAAAAAGCAAGATTTGTAGTGCTGCTTAAGGAGTCCCAGCCTTCCTGTATTGTCAGGTGCTCATTCCTGTGGAACACCAAACCCCCAAGTCTGTGAACACTCCAGCCTGCAGAGCAAGCGCACCAGGAAACACGCAGCAATATGGAGCTTTCAGGGACAAACCATCCCACTGTTTTCCACCTGCTAGCTCACATCACGGGAATCAAACGCAGCTACCTACACACCAAAACATGGATGCAGTTTGGGGCACGCTTAGTGTTTTTCAGCTTCAAACCTCCTGAACAGAGGACAGAATCACGTTAATCTTCACAGCACCCTCGTGCGATAAACACAGTGTGACTGCTTACCCTGTAGCATACTCTATCTGAAGATGTTATCTATCTCAGAGGATTGTGAACACAGGAGCTTTTGTGCCTCAGCCCAAGATTAGCAAGGCTTCCTGAATTCATTAATTAGCAAGAAACACACTAGTTAGTTTTCCTGATGATGCCAGGAACAGGCAGGAGGCAATCCCTGAACACAGTCTGTTTTGAAAGTGAATGGTGACAACTGAGTGCGTGAATCTAGGAGCTGACAACACAAAAGGGATCAAAATGGATCCCCTTGCAATTTGTCACAACATACTTTTGTTCAGAAACTACTCTTTCTGATGTTCCGTTTGCCCCCAAATACCATGCCTAGAGCTAAGCTGTACACGAGCTCAAGTCAAGCTGGCCGAAGCCTTAGTCAGTGGGTAGCTTGCTTGCTGAGACAGCAACTTCAGAGCTGATGCAATGTGAATCCAGCCCTCCATCTACCACCTTGGGACCTCCTATGCAGACCTAAAACAGAGTTAAGGACCACAGCTACCAGGAAAGATGCACAAAAAGATCACCACAGTTCATGTGATGAAACATCTTGTTGGCAAACAGAGTAGCTATCAAGCAGTGCCCTGCACTAAGGCTGCATGCCATTATGGTTAGCCCCATTTCATTTTGATTTCTGACAAATTTAAAATACAAATATAGGACCTCATCCAGTGAGCATATGCATTGTGGCTTTATTCTTGAGACAAAGCCCCACTGCAAAACCATTATCTCCAACTGAGTGGTCTCACTGAAATCAAATTAAGCAAAGCATATTTAGGACTGTGGCCCAGCACAGTCATTTTCCTAACCATGCGTTTTACTTCACCTTCATTTATTCAGAGGATCTCATTTGTATCAGAAGAACTTCCATCTCACATAGAAGGTCAAAGGATTCACTGATCTGTTATTTCAACAGCAAAGCTCCTCCTAAACTAGTTATACTGAAAACATGGAGAATATAAAAGAAAATAATAGCTGGTATAAATGAAATTAGAAGCTCGCTCTCTACACAAAAAGAAAAGAAAAAGAAAAAAAAACACAAAAACTTTCCAGCAGGGTAACACTGTCCAGGGGATTTCCAATGTATGTTTGTCAATGTTAAAAAAAAAAATCTTTATCACACCAAATACATAATAATGTTTATCACTGCAAAATGGGAGAACTTTGATTATACAGGAAGCACAACAGGAGCTCTCTATGCAGATCTATACTTTAATATGTCTTTTGCAATGGAGAGTGTTATTTGTTTTCTATCTCTTCAGGAGAAGGTGAATTTTGACATCCACATTGACTCTGCATTATCCCTATGCTCTCTAAACATCTAATCCCTCCTGTTACTTACCCAAAACTCCTCCACACCTGGCACCAACCAAATGCAGCTACTAGTTGTCAATGCCTGCCATAAAGAGGGTCATATAAAGAATAGTCTGTGATACCAATACTAACCGCAAAATGTCTACTCCATGAGAAGGGAGCACAGCAGCACAGTTTTTCATTTCATTTCTCTTTTTTATTAGTTGGCTGCAGACTTGGCTGCAGCAGGCAGCTGGGCAAAGAGAGGACAGGAAAAGTCCAAAAGAGCCCAGGAGAACTTCCCTCTTTCTTAGAGGAAAAAGTGTGCTGTAAGAAATGCATTTACAATAATAATACAAAACCATTCATAACTCTATTTCATTTTCCTTTGATGCATTGTCTAAGCAATTTTAAACTGTTCTGTAGAAAGGCTGCCCTTGCTACTCCAGAGTGCTACAGTCTGTGCTACAGACACACTTCTGAAAATGAAAACGCAAGACATGCAGTAACAGACTATTAATGTGCAACCTGAAGTATATATTGTCCTTGGGAGAGACCTATAAATGATCCCATTCAGGAACAATTTTTCTTTCTTTCACTAGAACAAACCTAGACTTACCTAGAACAAACACATAACTTAACCAAAAAAACAAACAAACAAAACTTCCCATCAGGATTATTAAATGGCTTTTTACGAATTTACCAAGATTTAACAAGACTTAGTCTAAATTTAGAAGCTGCAATTACATTAAATTCTGTTGGTACTTTATAAACTAGAGTCAGAATTATTTGTTTTGAGAGATGGAGAAGGAAGGAGAACAATATTCACAACATGGCAAATCCCTCTTCCTACTAATCTCAGTAACACAATATATACTGTTTCAGGTCCTGTTTTAGCAGTGACAATATACAAACTTATATCAGGTCATAAATTTTTATAGGAACTCTGTTGAAATAATAACGTTTTAAATAAATGATGATAAATAATAATCAAATCAAATGATTCTACACTGAGCCACTGACTTCTTGGGAGCTATTTGTTTAAGGACCTGAAGGAATAACAATATTGTCTCTGAAAGCTCTATCAAAAAAAAAAAACTTCCCCAAAAAACTAAGTCCTGAATTTTTATTAAAATAGAAAGAAGTACATGTTAATTCTCAGAGCAGGATGGTAATACTTCTTACCTCTTAAGAGAACGTGGTACCTTGTTTTAAATAGACTAAGCCTAAGACTTTCAAGACTAACAATTACAATATTTGTTCTTCTGGATTCCCCTCTTTCCTCTTCTCAACCATTCTCTTTTTGGTGCAGTTTTTCACTAGAAATCAAGATTACAGAATTTGACAGCCAACTCTCTGCAACAGGGACACGCTATGTGGATCTCCAGCAAACGAAAAAAAAAAGGGAGCAGGCAAAAAGATCTTCAGGGGACCCATAAAACGCAATTACTGTTGTTCTTACTGTTTATAACCCATAGAGTCCAAATGACCTGGGAGAATACCTAATGGAAAACAGTACTCACAACAATAAATTAACAATTATGGGATGCAGACAATGCATTCCCAAACTGCTTTTCAAGTGCAAGAAGTCCTGTCGTGCACCCATTTTAGGATGCAATAGAAGAAGGATAAACAACAAGGAGAATAATCTGAAGTCTCCACACACTGACTAATTTCGGTCTTAAGTGAACATAAAAACAATAGTAATATATTCCGATTAATGATAGGTCTAGTATGCCAGGATATAACCTCTTAAAAGAAAGAGCCAGAAGCCACAATTTTAAGACTGATCTTTCAATGGAGAGAAATGTTTGCTTTTTACCAGACTTCTTGGTCACTATTTTCCTATTTTGCAAAATGTTAAAATTTTGTTTACTTTTGTTGTACATAAATAAATAATGTCAACTGAAAAATCCTACCTGTTTCCTCTTTTCAGGGGGAAGAGATGGGTCCCCATCCTACAAACAAAGAGATACATTTTATTGGCAACTTATTTCTGAAACCAACAATTTGTGTATCAAATTTTAGAACATACAACTGCAATATTTTCAAAATTGTTTCTAAAATACTGCCTCTTGATTCATGATAGACTAATTTTACGTCAAAAAAATTTCTAAGGCTCAAGATTTGTTTACATTTGTAGAATAGCAGGCCATTACAAATTTATGTTCCATTGTTTTTCATAACGGTACATTAAGCCGCTGTGGAATAATAATACTGCAGTCAGTTTTTTTAAATGGAATTATAACTGAAACTAATTTCCTCAGTGCAGGAACTATTTTGTTGTGCTTTAGATAACAGGCACTATCTCATCAATGCTTAACAAATGAGGAATAGTATCACCAGGATTGTACGACTGCATGACTACTGTAAACAACATTTAAATATTTTCACTACTCTCACTAGGGTTTTCTATAAAAATTCAGGTCATTCTTGTCCCCAGATTACTCAGTACTCATAAAGAACAACCTACAATCAGCTCCCGGTATTTCTTTTTCAGAGCCTGGTGCCGTTCTCGCAGCTGGTTGGCCATGAGCTTGTACTGGTCTCTCTCTTGCTGACAGGTGTCCAGCTCTTTGGAAAGGATTAGCAAGGCCTCCTTTTTACTTTCCAGCTTCCGCTTACACACCACATACTGCAGAGGAGAAAAAACAAAACAGCACAAAAACATAACTGCAACAAGCCATTTCTGCCCGGTCAGAACCTGTTTGCACAGAGTCAAGGATAGCTGTTGTATCAGAATCTGAAAAGCACTTTCTAAGGCCACGTGCTCTCCATATTAGCACGTTACAAAAGTCAGCAATTTAAGTTTTACATCCACCTACACTCACCTAGGCAGGGAACAAGACCACGTTATGAAGGAAAGGGCAGCAAGAATGGCAACCAAAACCTACCCACCATCTGAAACTCTTACAGTGACAAATGCCACAGGCACAGAATGAAAGAAGCGGGCTCCCTGGCACACTATGAGGTTACTTGCTTGGTAAATCCAAAGAACAGGACCTAACGGAGGAACACAGTTCGCGTGTGGCTGCATGGAGAGAAGCCACACAGGAGCCCTGCGCTTCCACGCTCTGTTCACTGCCGCTTAGCTCAGAGCCCCTGCACAAAAGGAAGCTGAATCTGCAAATCTTCACTGTCTTCCACTAGTCTGATCCACCTTATTGCCTTTCCCTGGAGAGGGGAAGAGAGCAATGTGCCCATCTCACTTACTTTCCCAAAATGTATGAATTTTACCTCTCACAAGTTTTAAGCAACTTCTCCCATTCAGCTTGATGTTCAATCAGCAGATTCTTCTCACCCATCACTTGACACTGTTCATGCTAAAGTATATATTTCTATTTCTGATGTTACTCACATGAGATGTGGCACTAAATACTTTCCGAATTTGCTCAGCAAGAGACCAAATATCACAGCACTCATGAAAACAATTTATGGTTTCATTATATACTCTGACAAGAATACTTCGTCATTATGGGCTCTTGTACAAAGCAAGAGCATCAGCACTTCCATACTGTTCAAGTCAGTGCTGCTCTTTGGGACAAAAATCATTACTCATATATACTACTTGCTTGGAATTGACTTTGTTAACCTCAATTTCAAGTAAATGAGAAAGTGAAACGGGAGTCTGGTATATTAGTGCAGCCAACATTTTCCAAAAACTGTAAATGCTTGCTTGCAAAAAGGGAGGAAGGGAATGAGAAAAGCAATTCCAAGAAGAATCTGAACTCTCAAAAAGGACACTTCCACCTTGGATTAATTTTATTTCTGGCAATACTGAAGTTGAAATCCTGCCATAAATTTTCTGGATTACGATGCCTTGGCATCAGCTTTACAAAGGCAACTGTATCTATATGCTTGTGTCCTTATCGATACCTTACACAAATGTCAGCTCCTCCGATAAAACACTGAAAGGCCCCGGAAACTGAACTTTAATACTGTCAGCAAGTGATTATAGTGGCACAGTAAGTAATTTCCAACTTGAAAAAAATAAACAAGCAAAGATTTTTTCACTTACAATGAAATATTTGTCCTGACAATCTTTCTTTTTGCCAGTTCCATCTTGTGTCTTTGACAATTCTACAATATGTCTTGACTAAACTGTTTCTAAATACTAGCAGTCTGATACAGTAATTACAAATAAAACTGAGTAAAAAAGGAAGGAAGGAAGGAAGGAAGGAAGGAAGGAAGGAAGGAAGGAAGGAAGGAAGGAAGGAAGGAAGGAAGGAAGGAAGGAAGGAAGGAAGGAAGGAAGGAAGGAAGGAAGGAAGGAAGGAAGGAAGGAAGGAAGGAAGGAAGGAAGGAAGGAAGGAAGGAAGGAAGGAAGGAAGGAAGGAAGGAAGGAAGGAAGGAAGGAAGGAAGGAAGGAAGGAAGGAAGGAAGGAAGGAAGGAAGGAAGGAAGAAAGAAAGAAAGAAAGAAAGAAACCGAGGCAACAAATCTACCTTGTTTTTCAGTCAGCAGGCAAGCTGAAATCACCCGTGCAGCCAAGGCTTACGTGGCCACNCTTCAGTCAACAGGCACCCGTGCAGCCAAGGCTTACGTGGCCACATACCCAAGTGTACACCGCAGTATGGGAGGGGAGCAAAGGCAAACACCTCATCCCCGCATACACGCAAGCCTTTGAGTCAAGAGCTACCTGCTGCCCGGGACAACTAACTCCAAAAATCACATTTAATGGGTGGGAAATACAGATCTAGTGCTAAACAAAACCTGGGGGAATGACGTGTTTTCCACAGGGGTGACGGGCACCGAGCCTGAAACAGATTGTGGGGACAACTGTGTTCAGAGTCTAAATGAAAAGGAATAATGGTCTCCTCCTTGTGTAAACTATGTTTTAACTTGATGAATTATATACTGATAAAGCACCATATGGAAGAAAGCGGCTGTGCATCTCTCATCAATATTGCCTGCATTTTACTAGAAAAAGGAGCATCTAGCAGACTTTTGGAAACTATTTTTATTTTTGGTATGTATTGACTTTCTGCCCCAAATAGGATAAAAATAGTAATAATGCACAGTAATTTGCTTCCATGCGTTTATGGTACAAGAGACAATAAATCCAGGGCATTCCCGTGGAATCTGATTATTCAACAAAACTATGCTTCCAATACCAATTATTGGGTCTGAAAGAAAAACAAATTACATCAAGATGGACCTCAAAGAGGTTACACAATGTATATGCTTTTGAATGATAAAAAACAGGTATTAATAATGGCCATAAAGTGACTTAACAGCCAGATACCTGCAAAGAATTCTATTTAGGAAAATAAATGAGTAATAAACAATTTCCTATATATGAGCAAACTGGCCCAGCAAAGTTGGTATGCTCTCATCAGGGCCATGGGAACATGATAGACTTATGGCAATATGGGAAATTTTCAAAATTCTCAAACATAGTCTCAGAAAAAGCATTTGGTTGGTGCTTTCGGCATTCCTATGGAGATTTCTTCCTCTGTGTTTGAAGGAAAGATACTATGGATAGTGTTACTGAATAATCAATGTGACAATAAAGTTATTTCTGTCAAGTGTTCTAGTTACAGTGAAATATTCTTATTATTATTTCTTTCTATTTGATGTTGACAAAGAATCTTTGTATTTAAAAAACAAAGTTAAATATGAACCAGCTACTGTACTTTCAATCTGCAACTTTTCCTAGCTGTCTAGTGGCTTTTATCTACCAACCCACTGTTATCTGCAATAAAGCAAACTATAATTGCGACAAGGAAGATCATAATAATTAAAGGAATATATATGACATCCTAGATCACTGTCTGTACTGCTTTACAGTCTAACTACTTTAGAGAAATTGAGTAAAAAGAGACTGACATTACAGGAGAGTGGAATTGCTCCAAGGTGACCCTCTATATCAAACACTTACTATTTGTCCATTGCTATTTTTAGTGAAAATCTGCATGGATCTCATTAGCGACGACACAGACATGGTCTAATAATCTGATGAAGCTGGGACACTGGCAAGGTTTTAGATTTTTTTTTAAACTAACAAACACACTGAACTGATATCAAAAAAAATGATTTACTTTAAATTTGTATAGATTACTGGCTTATCCTTGGTTATTTTATGTGAATTAGGGTCAAAAAGGAAAACACATAATTTCCTGAGAGTAGAAGTGCTGATATTACCTCCAAATGCTGCTTTGGAATTACTGTGGATCATATTCTGTGCGTTCTCAGTCCCCTAGATTGAGTGAACATGTGTTTTGCTCCCTGAAAGACCAGCACGCAGCGGGCCCTCCAGCATTATGGGCCCTCTCATTCCCGCTGAGAACCGTGTCGCGGTGTCCGCACTTTCACCATTTCCACAAGCCCCTTTCACCACTAACCCCATCACTGGGGCCTCCACTCCAGCCTCCAGTCATCGGCCTTTGCCCACATTTGGAAAAGCACCAGAATCAGCAGTTCCAAAGCACATTTGGTATCTTCATGTAGGTTTGGTTAAGTACATGCCTTATTTGAAAAGGTAATGTGATAGAAAATGAAAGAGATGTTATAAAGATTAATATCTCACTGATTTTTCTTTCTTTTCTCTCTATTCCATATAAAAGAAAAAAAATCATGCAAACTATCGAAAAGGCATGTTCTGCCAGTTATAAGCAGGTTAGGTTACCCACAAATATGCAGACTTCATGTCTGGAACATTTAGATATTTCAACTAGAACTGTTGTTCACTAGTTACATTAAGAGATAAATGATTCCCCCAAACTCTTTCTTCAAGTTTAAAGTTGTCAGTTACGAGGGAAGAGAACTTAAAGCTGTATGTGTATCACGTCCCTGTGCTGTGCCACACAGATAATGATTTAGAGCGAGCCTCTCAGAAAAACGGGCTGAATGGAGACTACACTTCTTCAAATTCACTTCAGGAAGTACAGTCACCTATGAGTAGCTGTAAATAGCACACAGTGGATGCTGTAATGTGTGGGAGGTGACAAGGGAGAAGCATTTGACATTGGGTTTAGTTCTGAAAGTTGGCAGACGCGAGGGAGAAGCCAAGCAGTAAAACGCAGCGCGGCTTCACTCATCTACGGGTTTCCTAGGAAACCTTTCCTGCTTCCTTCCAGAGAGAAAACTGCCTGAAGAACACATGCTCCAAGCACTACATGGGGCGCAGGGCCCACCCGCGATGAAGTTAATGGAAGGACACTCAGAAGCTTCAGTGGAAAGGAGGCTGAGCCCACAGGAAGGCAGCTCTCTGTGGCAACAACTGAGGTGCTCGTGCTCAAGACACGGTTAGGTTCCTTCCCCACCACACGTGATGGCCTGGTGCTCTTGAAGTCATCCCAACCCACCACGATCACAGTGCCACTTGTTCCTTCCCAATCACTAATTCTGTCGTCAGCCACAAATCAGATGACTGCAAGACAGACTACACCAAATTTGGGCAAAAACTAAAATCCATCCTTCTGTACAGCAGAATACACAACTGGAAGCTTCCCCATCTCTCAAAACAGACATGAGTTAATTGCCTCAACCACCTTCAGCATTCATAGATAGTTTTGTATAATAATAAAGTTTTATTTTATTTTATTTATATTTCATCCCCATTATAGAGGCAGGAAAACTGAGGCAGCAAGGAAATGACTCCCAAGTTTGTGTAAGTCAACAGTTTAGCTTATCCACAGATAAGGTAGTCAGGCCAATAAGTAACTTTGAGTATTTAAAAATATTTAGAAGCAAACAAGTAGAACTCTACTACCAAGACACTGGTAGCCAAAATTGTTTCAAAGAATTCTATTTTTGTAGTATGAGAAGAGCAAAACAACTTGCTAGCAGTGCACTCAGCAAAGCAACTCATATCTGTCATATTTTTCTTTTTCACCCTCTTCTAGGTAGAAAAAGGGATTTTGTTTTTTCGTATTTTAAATGAGACATTCAATGGGCCCTACTCTTGAGAAAGTATTTTGAGATTTTTGAGGATCACTTGTTTCTGGAGGCCCCAATTTCAGTCTAGTCAGCAGGAAAATTCTTGCTATGGCTTCATTTCATTTGTGTCAAAGAAGTAAAGTTTTTGTCTTGATCTACATCCTATAGTTTACCACAGACTTTTAAATATCCTGCCTCTGTCTGTAACTGCAGCTGCACAGTGACCTGGAGATGAGAACAAAACCCAGACTCTAACCAAAAATGATGTGGCAACTCAACAGAAAACTATGGCACAGGTTTGACACACATTTCTCAAAAATTAGCTCTACACACTCAGCTTAGCCTCAGTGTTTACATCCTTAGGAGTTATTAAAGCAGTCGGCCTTTGCTTGGGCCCAGCCTGTGATTTGGTCACTCCACAGAAAAGAAGCCAGCAAGAACATAAAGAAAGTTAAGAAGCCAAAACAAGTTTCAGGTGCCTGAAACCTCAGAACTTCTGCAAGCTCTATATATTCAGAAAGTTGCAAACAACAAACTACTGTATTCCATCAACTTCTGTAAAGTGTTAAGATTAATGTATGTATACACACACAACTAACTGAGCTCAGCTCAGGAACAGCAAAATTTATGTGAATTCTCCTTCCTGAGGCTTGTTCTTTTGTATACTTCCGTGAGATTATCAGTGGAAACAATGACTCCTCCTACAGCACTTGGAAAGTTGGCTTTTTCCCAGTATTTCTTTCTACATCACCCTATTCAGAGTTTGTTTAAAGGCTGTTCAGAAATATATGTGGTGAAAATTCGAGCTCTGCACACCTGTGGGAAAAAGTCTGTAATTTAACCTCAAAAGAACAAGCAAGATGCTGGTGAACATCAGAAATGCAGAGAAAGACAGAGAGATGAAGGGGTACATAGCAAAGGGCAATGAAAGGGAGGAAAAAAATACTGAAAAAAAATGTGAAACACACCAAAATAAACAAAAAATATATTTTTGAAAAGTCAAATTACAAAAATATCTAGCTACATGTACGAGTGTTTGCATATGTACCATTAAGGACCAAAAACATATCTTCTTACTTTTCTCTTAAAACCAAGACACCTGTTTACATAGTTTAGATGCTTTGTTAACATAGTGCAGATACTTGGACAAGTATTTTAATCTGAGCGCCTCCTCATTTTCAAATTTGGTAGAAGGAAATGTGATCTGGGACCACTAGCTTCTTGCCTTTTTATATCCATTTATTTTGTACCCAGTTCTACACTTAACTGTCAAAAACATACGGAATGTGGAAATGATAGGAGCCACCAAGACTCTTTCTGCCTGTGTTAGGCCTTCCATTTGAGAGCACTTCTGTTTTGAGGAAACACTGTGTAGGGAACAAAAACATTAAACTATCCAGCAGATACCAAGACTAGAAGGCCTGGATAACCTCTGTATCTTCACCTGGAACTGCACATTGAGGAACACAGTAAACTGGAAAAAAAATGTATTACAAGTTACTTCAGAAGTTAGAGTTGCTTTCTCACACACCCATTAGTATTAGCAAAACTTAATGGCTAAAGCACAGAAGGTTAATCACAAGAAGGAAAGGGGAGGCAAAAGAGGGAAATCCATTCCCTGATAGTGTGTGCTACAGACCTCATGCAGAAAAACAGGCTGTAAACCTGCTGTGGAACAGAGAGAAGGGAAGGAAAAGTGGAATATAAATCACTATGGCTCTAATTGTTCCTGTGAAAAAGAAATTATACATATGCTTCACTATTTGCAAGACTGTAGCTCAGCACAGTCATTAAAATTTGCTACAATCAAGAAGCCTCTAAAGCAGAAATAACTTTCACCCAAACACTATGATTTCAGGATTGGGTTTGTAGGTTAAATCATAGAAAAAGTCAGAATGTTCCCAAATAAATCAAAATGACTTTTTGAAGTCTGGAACAGGGACATTTCCATTTACCTCACGTGTACAGTTCTCCTTTCCTATTCCTCACTCACGTGGCACTGCCCTCCGCCCCCAAATCAAGCTCCCTTGGAGAGCTCCGTTTCAGACACAACATTCCTCTTCGGGAGGCTAAAAAGCCCACTTATCTCCCACTTTCTCTTCTGGGAGTGCTGCACGAGCGCAGAGCTGGGCCCACACGAACGCCACCAAAATCCCTGGAGACGTGGCGGCCTCGGCACCCTGCGTCCTTGCATCTTCCCCACAGGTAATGTAATGGGTAACGTAATGGGACCAAACCCCACAGAAATCGAGGGAATTCATCTGTGTGCATCATCATCTGGAACAGGAGATTCTGATGCCCTTTGGACATGTGCCTTTCACAGCTTGGTTTGCAAGCACGAGAACATTATTTATATAGTTACAGTGTACAGTAATGCAAACTTTAAGCACATCAACCTAATCCCAGTTTATTTTGGTTTTTAAATATATTTAGCTTTGATGACACTCCTTCAAGTCACACTGGCCTCAAACTGCGTGGCACACTGCCCCCTGCCCTGCGGGGGCTGCAAGGTGGAAGTGGCGGGCGGTGACATGTGATGCTCCTGCATTCCCGAACTGTCTCCTTGCCGGAGGCCCAGCTTCTTCCCTATGTCGCACGGGTCGCTGCAGACGCCGGCGCAGGGGCCTGCCCTGGCGCGGAGGAGGCCGCCCCGCAGCGAGGCTGGTGGCGCCCCGCCGCAGCGGCCC
>VWPW01007426.1:1240991-1282410 GCA_013389825.1 Crypturellus undulatus
CCGCGGCGGGCCGGGGGCCGCAGCGCTGCGCCCGGCGGGGGCGGACGTGTCCCGCGCGCGGCGCGGAGCTCGGTGTGTTTGTGCGGCGCCCCTGCACGCGCTGCGCCCGTGCGCGGGTGAGCGACGCAATGGGGGAAACCTCCCTTTTCCCACAATCCGGTGCTAAAACACAACGGATTTGGGGCACAGAGCCCGTTCACTATTACAGCTGCCCAGGACTCGATCCTTTCTGTGCCCGCCGGCCACATGTGGCCTGTGAGTGCTGAGCAGCAGCCCGTGAGCGGTGCCGGCTGGGAGACAGCACGTGGCGTTGCCGCTGGAGCACAGAAACTTGGAACGCCAACCCTGGGAGCATCCCTGAAACCTCCCGGAAGGCGGCGCTGGGAAGCGTGGATGCTCCGTGATGCTCATGGAGGACAACCACCATGTTCTCCAGGCCACAACCCTAATTCCAACCAGACAAACAAGTAGCGTGGGGGCACCCACAATTACTCTTTGTTTTAAACAACCCAGCAGGCAGAAGGAGGCAAAACAAGAGAACACGCGCCCATTGTTCTCACCACAATGCATCTCCCCCGTGTTCAGGCTTGTTTGTGGTCTGGCATCTAGGCACAGCGGCACTTCTGTTCTCAGGGCTGTGAGATCCCCTAGAGCTTCGTGTCCCTGTGAGCAGGTGATCGCTCGGGCTCGCCATTAATAATGTTCCTATTCCAGCCGCTTAACTTACAGTTTATACGGGAAGAAACATAAGCCACATAGGCTAAACCCAGCAGGAATTGTCTTTGAGTCTAAGATTATCGTGTTTAATATATGCCCATGGTTCATTACGGATCACAGCCCCTGAAAGTGGAGGTGAAAGGACTAGTTTTAGCATAGAACTCTAACTCAGTAAAGACATACATAGCGTTCATATATTTTACCTGCAAATTATAAATCAGACTTAGACATTTTCCTCAAATTGTAGTACATTTTCTTCTAAATTAGCTGTTCCTCACTAACACTCTATATAACTGTAGTGCTCTAGAGAGTACATTTATCTTTCCTCTTTGTTCATATTTTTTCTGTACTTTATCATTCAAAAAATATATCACAATCTTACATGTCCTCTTAGGCTTCTGTGACAACCTATTGCTGAAAACAGCTTCTTCTTTACACCAGCAAATAGCAAATAATGAAAAATAAATCAAAAAGTTATAAATTAAATCCACTGATTAAAAGAACAGTTATGGTGTTAGAACACCCATGATTTATATAATAGGTAAATAGTAAAATATAGGTAGAAGTATATAAATAGGTAAAACTATATAAATGCTAGTAATTAAACGGCACAAAATCTTTTCCCCATTTTTTCTTCACGTTTGCAGAATTGCAGTCCTCTTTTATTCCTGATCTTTTATTCCAGACTTAGAATTCTCTTGCAGAAAGATAACTCTCAGCCCTTATTTTTGTCACTCATTTTAATTCCAGAATTTCTTGCAGTCCACACAAACATAATGTTTTTATTTTTTATAGATGCTAATTATTCAAATGAAAGATAAATATTCACAAAAGTAAGGTTATAAAACAAAAGGAACTCTCAATGTTACTGGCTTTTATGTTTTTATCATAAGTGTGATGAGAGCTGGAGTTTTTCAGAAAGCCCCAGCTCTTAGATGAGAACAACCACTTTCTTTTGAAGTAAAAGAACATTCAAGGGAATAAGTGAAAAATAAGCTGAAATATGCTTTCAGTGTGCTTGATAGGATCAGAAGGCAAATAAAAGAACCCAAATATGTATTTTTAAATAATCACGTTTAGTGCCTGATATCAAGCCTTTTGACAGCTTCTTCAACTTTTCTTATTCTCTCTCTCACTTTACCGTGGGTACTGCCATACTACTACATAGTGACCCAACTGGGATCTGGTTGCTGTCTAAGCAGACATAGATGGACATGCAGTACCTGCCTTAACTCAGGCCAAAAAGTTGAGAACAAGTCGACACAAAAGAAGTGCTCTCATCCCCAGCTTACAGTAGGAAAGTGAAGGGAGGAGCAGCTGTCTTGGCCGAGAAAAACAGAACTTTGGACATAACCAGGAAGTGAAAATCCAGGTTATACAAGTACCAAACCACTGCTTTCCTTGCCAAACTAACTAGATGTCTTGAATCTTCTTGTACTTCAGCAGCTACTTTTCCACCATCACCTTGCCAGCATCAGAGGAATACGCTGTTGTCATTCAACGTCTGAAAAAATAACTTTCAACCTTCCTGTTCAACTACCATTCTGTGGTCTTTGTCACTAGATGTGTTATCTTCATTGCTTTCTTTCTCCATACATTGACTCGATAAACTTATCTGCTTCTAGTGTTTCATCTTTCTTCTCTGCAATTCTGCTTTGTAATCACAAACACTGTTTTTTTTCCCCCTTCAATCTCATATTTCTATCACTTCTATAATCTCCATAGGTATCTTGAGTTCATCTGTCTTTTCAGGAGATTACTCTCTACTTCTCTAAGCATTTTCCATGGTTCATTAAGAAGGCTTCAAACTTTCTAAACCATTTTTTCCCTGTAAAAATTACAATTTCAGAATCAGATACAAACTACTGTGTCTCTTTGATGCAACTACTCAGATATACTCTTGTATGATATTTAAGGAACAGTTTTAAAATACAGCTCTCAGAAATCAGAGTGTCTTTGTCAGGCATCAAGGAAAAAACAACCCTGTTTTATACATAGGTAGACCAATGAAGGGGATGACTTCAAATTTTGCTGCTGATTTTTGTCATTATGTGGCCACTGCACTAACGTGATTCTTACATCCATGCTCTACTTTAAAGAAATAGATGATTATTAAAAAAACAAACAAACAAACAAAAACTCCAGCATGTAAATCCTTAAGATCTCTTCAGGTTATGTAATTGAAGCATAATGAAAACATGTAGTTCTTGCCTCCTGAAGAACGACTCAATCTGACTCTCTACAGATGTTGCAGGGCTCCATGTAATGAGGGTTTAAGTGCCTCTGAATGAGGATATAACCTATCATAGCTAGAACAGACGTTTTAGCACTTGTGGTAATTTATATCAGAGGTTTTCTTTTTCACATTCTTGTTAATCTGATGACAGATAAATATCCAGCCTTCCAACCTTCATGCGCACATTTGGGAGCAGGCATGCTATGCTTGTGGATGGTACTGTCACTTTTAGCATTCATCCACTCTCCTACTTGTTTTCTTCTTTTTGGTTTTGCCTTTCCTTATCAGAGGCTGCTTTTGTCCATTTATATGCCAGCTGCACGTCCTCAATTTTCTCAGGTTCACTGCTGGTTTCACTACCCTGTATCAGCTCTTCTGCTTCACATGCATGATCTGTCAGCAGGACAATATGATCTGCAGATCAGAAGCCGTTTAGTAGTTACTCATTTATGTTGAATCCTTTGTGCCCAGGCAAGTCCGTGAAGGACACATCTTAGGCAAACAACAGAGATCTTTAAAGTGATGGTGTTTCTTTTTCCCTCTTCAATAATTTTGGGTCTTGAACATATTTTACATATTATATGCCTTTTATGTTAGATATTGCCTCTTAAAATTGGAGGCAGTTTTTTTCTTTCTTTTTTTTTAGGCTATTGTGTGGCTTTTAGCCGGTGCAACTGGATACTGGAAATCAGAGCAGACCGTTTGCCTCCTTTGGAACTGGAGCAGAAAATAAAGAGAAATCTAGGGGAAGAATCTTGATCTGATGGTGACCTGCACAAGACAGGCCCACAGATGGTGACGTGCTCTGGGAAGGAGGCCTCGCCGGTGGCAGGGAAGGGCACAGACTGGGCAAGGCAGCAGCTGCCACGAGGCAGGAGCGCAGGCACTGTGCAGGATGTTTGTGTGGGGTGTTCGTGGAAGGAGTTGGGGCCAAGGCTGCAAGGTGGCCGGGCAGAGGAGAGACTACGCACTGTGTAATTCACACTGTGAATTTACAAATAAACCAAAAGGCAATATGGGACGTTCTTTGTGAAGCAGCTGGCTGGGTGCTTCCAGCCTAGCTAGGGGTGATATGGGCATAAAATGGGTGGAACTATGGGTAAATACCCAACATACATAACTGCTCAGTCCAGACAATTGTGTGGACATTCTCATTTTGACAGAAAACATGGACTTTAGCAAAGCGCTCCAGGAACGCCCATTCCCAGGCTGTGACTAGTCGCCGGGAGGTGCTGCAGGGAGTTCAGATCCAGCTCAGCCAAGAAGATCTAAAAGCAATTTAAAATCATATGTAAAATTAATTGATTTGATTTGAGTTCTAGTGGAAAAGTTTGGCACTGTTGTCTCTGCTAGCAATCATAGCTAACTCTGGAGGTATTACAAATAAATTATCTTATGTTCACCAGCAGTCAAGGCTCCTTTTCCCCCTGGCCCTTTTCCTTATTTTTAAAAATAAAGAAAACTCAGTGGGAATTAGAACATAGAAGAGAAAAAGAATAAAATCTCAGAGCCCTTTTAAAGGACTTGTCATTATAACTGAATCTAGACTTACTGCAAATGAATTTTGTTTTCCCAGATGCATCAAACTGCTTCTGTCAAGACAGTCTCTCATTGCATTCCTTCTGCATTATTATTATTTCCCTTAAAATATCTTGCTATTGATGGAACTAAAAATACAGGATCAGAGAAAATATTTTGTCAAGTGACTCAGACAGACACTACTGACAGGGAAACGTGTACTGCATTTTATGTTCCTCTAAATGTGTTAGAAAAGTGTAAGAAATAGTTCATTTTACTAAGAAATCCAGGTAGGGAATTCAGGCTGTTTTATGTTACCATGAACTTTAAGAGTAACCTAGTACTGTCATGCGATCTGACATATGGATGGATTTTCAGACTCTTAAGTCCATTTTTTCAACTGGTGACATGCCTGAAAGCTGTCTGATCATTTCAGAGACATTTATTGCAGTGACCACAATAGACTCTTTGGCACAAAGACTATCACTTCATATATATGGTCAGCACTCAGCAGACTGTAAGCAAAGAATACGCTGGAGAACAAAAGACATCCAGTCTGACTCTACCCTTCCCAGTCAATTTAGAGGGAATAAAGAAAGAAGGCTCAATGATTGCTAGCACAAAAAATAAAACTGAAACACGACTTGGTGGAAATATTACAACAAAATAATTTTCCATTTGAAAATGTCTAGCTGAAAAAAAAAAACTAAAGACATAGGGTTTTCATATACAATCTTTTGAGAATCAGGATGAAATTTCTCATTAATCCAAGCTTATGCCTTAGAATTTACAATAGGACCATACAGAGGCACTGAATTGAAGTTAGCATGTTTTGTGTTCAAACTACCCCCAGTTTTGAAGGTTGAACCTCAGTCTCTTCTAGGTGAAATTTGCTGAGCATTCTTTTAGCTCCCTTGAAGCTTTGACAGTTAGTGAAACTGGTTAAATATTAACTCTATCAAGGACCTGAATCTTGGGTTGCTACATTCTGAATTAGACCTTGTATGCCAAGATATGGGCTCCCTCTAGTAATATAAGTATTTAATTATGCAAGTGCAACAGCTTCAACGGAAGAAAATAAATCTTTCTTTTATTCCCTCCAAGTCTGAATCAGAAAGAAAATGAATCCTGTAGTTGCTATATCACAGGGAAAGGTTCAAACCTTTGGACTAGATACTGTTCTAAAATAATTGTGTCTTTCCTTTTCCCTTGCCACTTTCCTGTGTTGGTCGCGCAGAGCACCTGACAGAGACCTGCTTCATTTGATGTGCGTATGATTTTGTCAATGTTGTGTAACTCGATCTTACATTTAGTACTTGGAGAGATCTTTAAGAGGTTTAAGTATATACGGCCCCTTCAACTCCTCTGGACATCACACAGATAATATGCAAAATTTATGGTGTTATTTCAGAATTTTGCTTTGCTTTAACTTTTTACGGATGAGATTATGATTCTATTAAATTATCAAAGAGGAAGTGGTTATTTCAGTGAAAGCAGACCTCTAATTTATTTATTGCTGCATGTTTTACCTTTGAATTTCTTACCTTTCCTTTTAATTCTGTGGGCATTTTTTGTTTATTTTTTAATACTTCTTTCCTCTAAATAAGAAAGCATTTTTTTTTTCTTCTGGCTGAATCAATTTAAGATACAATTTTCTGGTCCTAGTGAGAGGCCATATGGGGATGACGCATTTAACTGTTCATTCTGCCAACCTGTGGAGATCCTGAACAATTAGTACCAAGCAGAACCCCATAAAACTAGGTGAGAGGAGGCTGAGGGCTCTGTGTTGCAGTCAGCAGCAGACTGCAATCAAGGGCTTAGAGGGTACCACCCCTAGCCTCTGCTAGAAGGACAAGGGAAAACCTTGTGAAACAACTTCTGAACCTGTTTCAAGCCTAGCGTACTGAAATAAATGTCAATGTATTTCAATTAATCTGTATATACACATGTATATCAATGGTATTTTCCTTAGCTCTCTGTCTTAGGCTTGTCATCTCTTGCAACTGTGATTCTTGAAACCTGCCAACAGAGCACAAGAGGTCATTTAGAAAGATCTATACCAGCAATTTGGTGTGGTTAGCAGTCTGCAGAGGTGAGGAGCCAAAGGCATTTGAATCTCTCCTAAATAGGTCAGCCCCTAAATGTTTTCTCTAAAAACATTTTCTCCACAAAGGGTTTTTTTCATCATGGGCTTACAAGTTTTGTATCAAGATTCTTGATAAGGAGACGTCTCCTTGCTTTACAGGGATTTGTACATTTAAAGATTAGAATAAATAAAATTATCTGATGCTTGCTGCTGGAGGTGAGACACAAAGAACCCCATCATCTCAGTATCTTTAGGGCTGAAAGATGTGGAGAGACTCATAGGAGTACTTCAGATGCTACAGGATACCTACTTCGCACTCAGTCTTCAAGACACCTGGCCCTTCTGTTTCTAAAAGCAGCAGCACTATCGCTAAGCAGGTGCACTGAGTATTGTGGCCTCTTGGTGTTTCCAGGTTTGAGCAGAATGGCAGGCAATTTGCATGCAGGAGTACCCAAGAGATGGAGGTTTTGGTGGAAAATTGCATGTTCTTAGGACCCTGCTATAAGCTTGTGCTCAGTCACAGTGTATTCTTGGACTGTTGCTAAAAATACAAGAAAAAAAATCCAGAAAAAAAGAAGTCGAAGCCTGGTGAAGGCACTTCCTCAGACAGTTTGGTGGTGGCACTCTGCACTAGCCAGCCCTCAAGTTCCTCATAATTCATGGATTTCTCTAACCGCACAATGTCATTTTTCTCAACTGTAGTGATTGTGCCAATTCTCATACACCAGGAAAACGTATCTGTTTCAATTTGGTATCTAACAAGGTGCACAGATGGTGTTAAAAAGCAGGTAGAAGTGGTTAATCACCTGTGAATTTTTGCGCATTTTCCTGCTGTCCACAGAGGACTTTAGAAATGCATTTACTGCATGGATTTCTCCACAATTATTTGTATTTTCATAGTCATTTTCAATCAGTCACCCCAGGGAGGTTTGCAAATCTTCTCATTCCAAAATTATGAAGACCTACCAATGTCCCCATTCCTGGCGCAACAAATGATTCGGGACCCGAGTCATGTGGCATTCAGCATTCGCGGTCAGGCGTATCCCTACCTCGCTGCACACTGAATTGTTTCTTTTTACTTACACCATCTGTTTCTGGTGCCTAAACCCATTTGTATTCCGTTTCAAGAGTTGTCCCCTATGCTCTGCTTTCTGACCTTGTAATTTGATCTTTTGTACAGTCAGTAACAAATACTTTCCTGAAATCTGAATGAATAATGTCAACGATTTCATCTTTACCAATTCAGCAGTGTATTGAAATGACCCTAATACATTTGTCATACATGATCTTTTTACAGAACCATGCAGTCTTCCTTTTACTAAATCACATCTCTAACTGAATTGCAATCTTGTCCCTTATGTATGTTTCCATTATCTTGTCCACTATTAAAGTCAGTCTTATAAGTATGTATTTCCTTAGATCTTCTCCTGTCTCTTTTTGACAGCTACAGAAGCCACTCAACAGTGAAGTGCATTTCAGATAAATATCATTGATATGTTCCTTAAAAGAAAAAAAAAATAAAAAGCTAGTAAAGTGTCTTGATGTTCAATAATAGTTTTAAAAAATCACTGAAATGAATGCAGAAAAAAAAGGAGAATTTCTTTACTGCTGGCAGTTAGTGGCATTGATGGATCATGGCATGGCCTTTCTCAATATGACCAAATAATTTCACTGTATAGAATTTTATATAGCTACAGCTAAAATTCAATGAACTGATTCAGAAGGTTCAGTATAAACTATAACAATAACTTGAGCCCCTAAATTGATTTGGTATCTTAAAAGGATAGGGAGCAGCAAGACACTTGCTCATGTCATCGTCCTTCATAGATGTAACTTTAACTGGAACTGTAAATCCAAAGCAGAGTACTGGGGGATAAGACTGTATAATGCACGATTTAAGACCCATCCTGGAAATCAGTGAGGATTTGAGTACACCAACTTTAAAACATAATCGGAACGTTATAAGAGTCCATCCAGAAAGTTAGGCAGATACTTTTTAGAAGAATAAAGATAAATTTTGTACCTTAAGAGGCTGTTTTTGAAGAGTGTTGGGCAAGATTAGAAAAGAAAATGACAGTGAATAGAAGAAACAGAGAAGCAGAGGCATAGATAACCACTCATCCGACTATCCTCTCAAGATATGGGCTGAGGATGATTTCTATCAACCACTTCCAAATATAACATTATATGCCTTTCATTATGTTGTCAATCTAATTTGGATGTAAGCTGTTCAGAGCACAGGGCTGTTTTGCCTTTGTGCTTGTCTGTAAAGTACTGCACACCCCAAGCAGGGAAAAAAGAGATAGTTCTTGGATTAAAGGAGATAACACCCTCATTGAAAGTCCTGTGTGAGAATGCTTGTTTTGTAATAGTCTTTCTGAAACCTGCCCCTGCTGCATAATAGAGAGCAATTCTTCAAAGTAAAAAGCAGGTCATTGAAGCTCATTTTGTACTAACTCTGGACAGTTTCTACACTGAGGAGGAATGGGAGAAACTCCTGCCATCTTATTAGTTTGTGAAAAGAATAAACTCTGAACTCACAAGATTTGCATTTGGTTCATCACCTGAAGTTCAAAGTTCTCAATATTGAGCAAAATCAATGTTTGAGAAGAAAACCTGAATTCACTCTAGAGTGAAATAAAGGGTTTTTTTTGTTGGTTTTTTTTTCATTGACATTAGAAAGGTCAAGACTCAAATCCCTCTTTTTGAGAAAGGAGCTGTAAAGTTTCTGCGTACTGAAGCATGGTTACATCAGAATTGAGTTCTGCAGAGATAACCCACAAGTAATACAGGAAATATTATCCTTAGGGCTGCAAGATCTAAGATATAGTCCGTCTGACCTAAAATTGCTATGCACTGCTTATGTGCTGACAAGCTCAGCTTCCTTAACTCCAAATAAAAGTATAGAAGTTTAACTAAGGCAATTAGACTCAGAACTTTAGAATATGTCTCTTCATGTCCTTTATCAGCCTTCAAGGTAATTTTCTGGCTTTCAACATCCCTTTCCCCTTTTCCCTCTTTTTACAATAAATCTGCTTTATTTTCTTTTACTTTCTTGTGTCTGGGCTTTTTCCTCCTCATTGTATTTTTTTTTGATCTTTGCCTGCTTTTTGGCTCTAAATTGGCTTTATTTTGCATGTCTCTTGAGCAACTTCCCACACTTTCCACCCTACAGCCTAACAGAGGGACTACTTCAGTTAAGTAAGTTAAGAATGGTAGTTAAGTTCAATTAGTTAAGAATGTCTAGCCCAGACAGGCTATTTTCTTCTGAATAACCCCATTTGCTAGGGGCACATCTATAGCTCCCGTCATGCTCTCAGACAACACCAGAACAAGTACCAGTTATTGTTGTCAGTAAATTAACCTTTAGCTCAGGCTACTTTGGGGCACAAGGTGCTTTTGCAGTGTGGTCAGGATCATGAAGAAACCACTTCCAGGGCACTCCAGGAATGCGAGCCAAGGCTGGTGTGAGTCCACAAGAGTAACTACAGCAGCAGACTGAGCCGCCCCTTTGCTCAGAGCAGAAGCAGATGCTGCACGTGACAGCCGTGGGTCCATCAGCCTGCCTTCCAATGCCACCTTTCCCTGAAAGACCCCAGGGAATACATGAAGACTAAAAAGCAGCCAAGCAGGCTGGTAGGTTGAGGAATCACCACATGAACAGCAAAGCAGCAAAGGGCAATGCACAGAGGTGACTTGGACAACAACACGCTGGGCTGCGGGTGGGCTCCCGCAGCAGGGGCCGAGCAGGAGGCCGCTGCCTGCAGGCGAGCAGAGCTGGGTGCCGGCATCGAACGCCGTCAGGGAACACAGCTGAGGAGAAGGGGCAGATCCCCAGGACAGCAGGGAAGAGCAAAGTGCTCAGCGCCCAGGACAAGCAGGAGGTCCTGATGGAGAAGAGCAAGCTACGCAGTAGACAGACTGCACCGAATATTGACAGTGTTACGTGATCCTACAGGGAAATTAAAAATAGTAGGATTTTATGATTTTGCAGGGTTCTGATTCATGATTTTTTTGCCTTTGAGTAACAAGTATCACAAGCAGTTCCATAACACATTCTCCATTTGAGAGTCCATTCCACAAATACCAGATTTACTGAATTTCTCCACAACCAAGCATTGTACAAAAGATTCCAGGAATATTCCAACAGTGATAAAAGGAGGGGAAAAAATCATGAAATTGAGGAGCCCAGGGAAGAGCATTTGCCCTGTGGCTCATCTCCGCAAGAGGTAACAGCTGTCCCACGCCGTCTGCACGTTGCGCTGTGTTGCATGGCGGCCGCGAGGCTGCAGAGCTGCTCTGCAGCAGCAGCGGGAGCCCAGGGATCGAACCCTCCGCAGCACTGCCTGGCAAATTCACACCTGCCACTACAGCTACCATTTTTCTTTCCATTAGGTGAAGTATTTAAATCAGCTCCTGAGTTCAGCACTGGTATAATGTCGAGATGAAGGCACTTAGTAGTGGGGGGAAAAAACCTACTGCCACAAAAAATAAATAGAAACAAGCTATTCTGTTACAATATTGGGGCATTTCAGCCCTTAGGGGTTGCTCATGTAAATGAATCTTGTGCTTATTCTGTCAGAGAACTGAAATTAATAGCACATGAAGAAATAAGAACCAACAATCTTGAAATCCCAGATGAAATCAAACTACACAATTTCAGATCCCATTACAGATTTCAGCACCAGGGTCTTGATCAGAAAGGATTCTGTTCCTGTGGACAGGGTTTTTAAAACTGTAAACATGACCTTATGTTAGGGTGGGAGTTTTAAACCTGCCTCCGCAAATGACTGATGTTTGGAGCAGGGTTTTTCCTCTGAATTCAGCCTATAACTGTTAAAATCTGAAAGGTCTAAAAATACTGTTTATTTGGACATATAAACATATAAAGGCTTGATTGATTCCAGATCTTTGTTGGCTTAGACGTCTACGAAAGTGTGTTTTACCAAGAAAACAGTCAGCTGTTCAATGCTACCACCACACAGCTAGCATCATTCCCGCAGAAACTAACCACCTTCCTCTGCTTAGCGGTGAGCTATATGTAGTGTTGAATACAAGAGGCCATGCCCACAGTAAGTCCACTCCTGAATATGGGGAAATATCCAAATATTTAAAAGCCCCCCAGATTTGGTTTAGTACAGGAAAATTTAAAAAATTCAACTATTTAAAAAGTAGTCAAAATAAGGAAAAATCACTCTTGATATCAACACCATTGGGAATCCATGTATTTCAGACTTATCCATTGCCTTGTCATCTGCTCATCACAAGTCATGAAACTGTTTTGTTTTTTTTTGTCTCCTTGCTTCTGAACATATAGAGAGTTTTCACTAGCTCACACTCTCAGACTTTTGGGAGGCAAACGGAGGGTAAAAAAGACTTTTGCCTGCTTACTTGCCCCGCAGATCTGGAGATCCAAATTACCCGCGTAATGGGAGCGAGTTGCCATGTTTAGCCTGAATCAGAACAGATTTCACTCTACAAAAGGCAACCCATGGAGAATGTGTACTTCCATAGGAAAGGAATTCAAATTCAGTCCACATCTGTGTTATCTGTATCTATACACAGGTACCTTCCTCTGCTGAGCTGCTGTTAGAGGTCTTGCTTTGTTCAGCAGGAGAGTGTCATTGGGGTCTTTCTGCAGTTTATTATGTTGTTTATGATGCTATTCCAGCTGCTTCTGGAAGTGCTTTTTCCCTCTTCCCAGTGTGGAGATATAACGTGCTGTTTCTGCTTACAGCATGACTATGGAGGTAAGGAAGAACACACTTACATGGGCTTATTTGCTGTGATGCTTTCACAGTAACCTGAACATGTACAATTTTTTACATAGTTCTAGTATCAGAATGAGTTGTTCTGAGTTACACAAGGAGTCTGATTTTATTTAAAATTAAGATTTTTATTCATAATAACTATTTTTATGCCCGCAGATAAATAATAAATAAGGTGTGACGCATCTGAAATATGACAAAATGACAAAAAAAGTTAATAAAATTGAAAATTGAGGAAGAGAGAGACTAGGCTAAGACCCACACTTAATGCTTACACTGGACTTTGGTCTTGGTTACCTATGCTCTGGCCATGGCTGCAATCCCTCACATCCTATCTAACCCCTTAAATTTAGATGGTAAAATTCACTAGGCACCTGCAGTTATGCTTGGGCCTCTGGTTAGAATCACCTTCCCGTCTGGGCTGAGCAGCTCCACATCCCTCTCGTGAGCAAGTTGCACTGAAAGCCTCCAGAGTGGCTTCCCTCTGCCTAAGCCTCCACTGGACTTGATCCACTGTGTGCCTCAGAGCACGCGATTTACAGTGATCACAGAAACTTTTATTTAAAAGCAGAAGTTACTGGCCTCTTTGACACTGCAGCCTAAAGACAAATAAGGGCAAACTCTGCTCTGCTTAAAAAGACCCAAAGCCAAAGAGTAACAGCACACATTTCTCATAGACTGTGGCAGCGTGCAGCTCAGCACCAGGTTGATCCCTTTGATGGATCCCTAGATGCTCGCACTTAACATAAGAGGAGAGCAGGTTGGGACTTATAGCCTGAGAGGGGGAGCCCATTAACTGCTGCGGTGTTTTCTAAGCTACTGTGACGGGGCTGCCCCTGTGCATGCGCTGTGCGAGGGGTCGGGCTGTAACTCCCAGGCTGTTCGGCTGGACGCTCCAGAGAGCCCTGCCACCCACATCCCCTGTCTCCAACCCTTAAGTGGCATGATCATGGTGACAAGGAATTGGAGCAGAGAAGAAAATGTGAACTAGGTCTTCATCATATCAACCCACGGCGCAGTCATACAGATCCCATGTCCTAAGTCTCTTCATCAGCCGGTTTTGTGTGCCCATGCAGATCAGCTTCGGACAGCTGCACAGCTTTACCACACAGGATTTTTCCCATGTATTCACTAGAGGGAGTCCATGTGGTCTCAGAAATGCAATAGAAATACTCCGACTTAGGCAATGAGGAAGACATTAATTCCAAGATGAGTATTAGCAGCATTGCCCTTTTCCCAGATTGGCTAAAAACACTGGTAATCTTGGTCCCTTGACTGCTTCTCTGTATCTATCTGGGATTTTTTCACTCACTGCAGTTAAGGAAAGAGGCTTCGGAAACATTTCCTGAGGAGACTCTTACATTTTACAAAGATAAGACTATACACTGAATGATGGCATGGTTGGTTAGTTGAACCTAATCCTAATGATGTTGACTGAGGCAAAATGGCATAAAAATGACAGCTGTCTCGATGTTCACTTAAAGCTTTCCCTGACCTGGAGCACACTGCAGCACCAAGGTACTGAGACATCCACTGTACCTTGAGGCTTAGGGTCCAGATCCCCAAATTTCATGTGGAGTCATGGGCGGGAGCATCCTGTTAGCCAGGATAAGGGATCTGTACTCTAGCACCAATCACAGCAGAGGTGCTTTGAGCTCCATGGGATTATCCTTCCAGAATGTGGAAGATAGCACCCTCTGCAACAGGGACCTACTGAGGTAGAGAACGTGACAAACTGGAAGCTCCTTGAGGTCACACAGGTCTGCCAGCCCCATGTAAACCTACTATTAGTGAAGCGAACTCTGCATTTTCATTCATTTGCTTGGGCTCTTGTTATGCTTCCATTTTCTGTTTGAAAAGACTTGTTTAATTTTGCTAACGACTCTGAATGAAGATAAGGCCCATGTGTGTAATAACAAACTAAAATTAAACTTCAAACAAATTATCTATTAGGATTTAGGAGAATCTTATCTGGGGAGGAATTAATCCTTGCTGCTTGTTTTGGGGCTTTAGCAGGCCACTGGGGATTTGAAAGAGAACACTTTTTTCAGGCTTGTGCTTACACAACAACAGAAGTGACGTGCATAATTCTCTAGATATGCTTTAAAATAATACAAAAACCCACACCTAAACATCTGAAGTGTAGCCTGAATTGACTGCAAACCAAAATGCAGCTGCTGTACATCATCATCTGTCACTGTCAAAGCCATGGTCTCCTTGTAACTAATGTCCCTGCTTCCTTCGTTGTTGCTTATCAGGACAATTCTCTAAGATGTATCTTAAACCTTAGTGCTCCTAGTGCTCCCCACTGAGCCGTTTGAAAATCCAGCCATTGCACCCGCTGGGTGATGCGAGGTTGCTCTGTAAGGAAGACTGTGCTCAGTCTAGCCCGTTAATCAAATTATCAGACACTAGGGGCAGGAAGCCTATGGGGGTGGCTTTGCAGAAAAATGCTAACACGACTCGGAGTGATGTTGGGAACGGGAAGAGACTTGGGCTGGTAGAGCTTGCACAAGGTCAGCTCTGCAGGCTCATGGAAGGTCAACCATCTTCTCATGATGATTTCAGCCCAGGAATGCTTTCAGACTGGCAGTTCAGTTCAGCTGCACTGACCTGTAAGTAATGCCCATGGCAGGCAATAAGCACAAAGAGAAGAGAAGACTTCCGGAAACATCTTCTTACCCTCCTACCACCCACAGAGATATCTCAAATTTCCATCAAAGAGAGGCTCTCAATAGAGTCCTTATATCTTTTTCGCATTTGATCATTTTTCTTCTTTCAGTTTAGCTGCCCCCACTGGTTGGAGGGTGAAAGAGCAGTAGGAAGAAGGAA
This sequence comes from Crypturellus undulatus, assembly GCA_013389825.1. Classification (NCBI taxonomy): domain Eukaryota; kingdom Metazoa; phylum Chordata; class Aves; order Tinamiformes; family Tinamidae; genus Crypturellus; species Crypturellus undulatus. Next base: position 1,256,149 of record VWPW01007426.1, read on the forward strand.
CATGAGAAAAAAGAGATTTTTTTTTTTTTTAACAAGCAGGAGGAGATAAATGAAATGGGTGATATTTGAAAACATAAACTAGACTTAGAGCCAGGAGAATCACGAGTCCATTGGTACCTGCTGGTCTGTCTCCCATTTCAAGGGAGCCAAACCATTGCTTGGCCCGTTGTAATGATGCATTTCTTTAGGATGCTTGTTAAACAGATGAGAACTTGCTGATGTCCACTCCAGTCTGGTGCCTGCCCAGCTCGCACCATTTCTCATTGCACAGCCATGACAACAGTCTGCACCGTTGTTCCTGCATGGTGTGTTGTCTGCCCTGTCGTGTCCATTGGGCCTCAGAAGGACCAGGAAGGCCCTTTGCCATGGGCAGAGTCTTGTCTGGTTTGAAACCACTCCTCTCCCCGAACAAGGCTCCTTCCCCTCCCTGAGCTGCTTATGATCCCACATGTTACTTTTGATAAATCTCAAATTCCAGCAGAGGAGCTGTGGATAGGTGGACTATGCAGAGAAAGAACTTACTTAAATAACCTTTTCACTATTCAAATGCAAAAGGCAGGAGTCCCTCCATTCTCTAAAGCTTCTGGCAAAGACACCAAATTTGCAGTCACCAAAGTAGCATGTTGAAAGTTAAGACCCTACACCTTTGATGGAAGGTTACAGACATATCCTGAGCTCAGAGCTTGGAGCTCTAAATACAGTCAAGCAATACACTACAAACTCCTTGGATAGGTCATGGAGAAAGACAAGCTTCTCTGAAAGGTAATTCAGTTAACAAAAAAGCTGAATCACCCCTTAGAGGTGCCTTTAGTCAAATGCACAAAACATCTGGGCCTCAGACACTGTGTGGAACTATGCTGGTCACAGTCACCTCTGTGGTGATTTTTATTCACTCTGAAAACTGCGTATTCTCTTCTACTCATATTCCCCACCTTATTTATCCACATGAGGACATTTTCTCTTATAAGAAGCACAGTTCTCTAAGCATGGCACCTCCTTTGGCAGACACAGATTGAAGTCTGGAAAGTGATACCAGGCATCCATTGCCCTTCTTTTTCTTCCAGGTCCCAGTGGCACCGCCCTCACACCGACTGAGCACGGTGCTCTCAATGTCTCTTACCTGTATAGTCATCTGCTAAAAACCAAACAGAACAAAACCATGGAGTAGAACATCTTGCATCCACTCAAGTTGTTCTTTCATACTATTTCTTGAAAGGCGTGTAACAACCTGCTAGTAATCACTACCTGCACAGTCTTTCTCAGTGTGCAGCCAAGCAAGGCAAGCCAGAAGTCTTTAAAGAAGCTTGGTATTTTTTCAAACTAGCCTTTAACTGGGCAGAGAGGATACTACTGAGCAATCTCTAGTCCATGCAAAAGGAGTATGTTATTTTGGCAACATTTCAAATGTCTGTTGACCTGAACAGTGAAAGACCAGAGACAAGAAGTTAAGTGTTTTAGTGTGCAGTACACATTTGGTATAATAGCTCTTTTTACCTTTCTTGAATTTCCATCTGTATCTCCCATTCAGCTATGAAAATAAATGTCATATGTTTTATTGTAATAGATATTACTGAGCAAAAGCCAAATATATTTGCAAAGGATTGAATTTGTTGCCATGGGAAGAAATGCAAATAATTTGGGGTTAAAAACAAAGAGACAAAAGAAAGCTCTCTTGCTAAAGTAAATACAATCTCATTGCTTCGCATTCATTTTTAGAAGGTTCATGAATATCCTTGTTTTCTGTAACCTTGCACGTTATTGAAAAAATATTTCATTTGCTCCTACTTTTTGCCATTCCCTTAGATATTCTATTTCCTTGTCTCTGAGAAAGTACGCTGGTTTTTATGTTTGTATGACAAACCATCAACATCTGCATGATGAAGATTTCAGAGAGAGAAGAAACAGTAAAAAATAAAAGAAAAGAAAGAAGAAAAAAACATTTCCTAATCATTTTTCCTTTGATCTTTATACACTTGCGTAATAGGATGCATCTAGTGCTGTTTTTTTTCTGAAAATATATTTAAGCTGAGAGAATTCAGATATGATTTGTTTATACAAGAGAACAAATTCAGTGAAACATAGTCTATCTTGCTGAGAATTAAGCTGTGCACCCCCCCATGAGGAGTATGCTCATAGCTTTACACAGGAACCATTTGGAAAACTGGTACTGGTTTGAGAATATGAAACAAAAATATGCAACTGTGCAAGTCTTGCATCTGTTCATAGTAGCACCTATAACTGGAAGGTCACCAACAAATACTGCAAGGTGGCAAATTTGTCTACCTACTCAACGTCACACTGCAGAAAAAGAGAGGGCTGAAAGCTGTGTGGGATCATCTAGACATCCTTTCTGGCAGAATGGTTTGTAACTACATGCCACACCTGCGATTTTTGGCCACAACTGTGAGTTTTGATGAGGCAGGGGAAGGGAAGGCAGAGACCCATCGCTGGCTTTCATGGAAATAAAGGGGTCTCTTGCCTGCCCTTCTTTCCAAGGGCCAGGCTCTGAGATAGCAGAGACCACCTTCCTGCCCTAAAGAGGTGTCCCCATACGCATTCTCCTTCCCTTATCCACAGGGAGCCCTGCCAAGGGTTGGTGGGGAGAAACTCGTGAGCTACTTCTCAGAGGGCTTACAGAAGGCCCTTTTGTCACCATTTTTACAACTATCTGTCTTTACGGAGGTTTTTACCTCAGTGCTACAATACACTCTGCTAACTGCAGATAGATGGTGGTCTTTGGTTGGAAGGAAGATCTTGAGATAGCTGGCAATGTGGAGAAGGGAAGGTGAAGAGCGGGGAAACATAGATGAACCTGAGGCTTTTTTTATTAAAGACAAACACACAGCCTTGGGCTGCAGTTGGGAGCAATAGGAGTGACTCACTCTCTTTCCAAAATTATGGCACTACACAGGGCACGCATCAGATATCAGCAAGCTCCCAGTTATTCCCGAAGTTAGTACACGGTGCCAACTCATTACTTCCTAAATAGCTTCAGTGTCAGTGCTAAGTGGTGACTGAACTGACCGCTGACATTCACTACAAGGTTACCAAGATAAGTCTATACTTAGGAACACTCTGGTGCTGCAAATGACGTAGAAGTGATTTCATCTATACACATTTTGAGAGGGATGAAGGGAACATGGAATCAAATGGTCAGAATGACTGGATTTTCTACCTAACTAGTTATAAAAGGTATATTTTCTGTTTCCACTACCACCATAGCAAGGACTTTTTTTTTTTGTTAAATCTTGGGTCAGGTCATGATCTGACCATCTCTTCTAAACCTGAATTCCTGTCTCTGCTGAGTCTTCCTATCACAGGTCTGACCAGCATGGACAGAACAGAGAAAAGGTGGAAAACACAATTAATATTCAACTCACTAAATATAAATTGGAGAAGGAGTCTCAGAAAAACAAACGCTTAAGTCAACAGCACCACTAAGGAACTGAATAAAAACTAAAAAAAGTTTTTTTGCAAGAATTCGTAAGGCATCTGGTATGTTATACGAAGCACTACAGCAACCATGCAGCATTTCTCATGGTGGAGAGCGCTCTGGGTGTTTTGCACCTCTTAACAGTCCTTATATTGCCAAGTGGATTCTTCTCTCCTGATATTCAGTGAAAAGGGTCTCACTGTGGCCTCACCAAGGCCCAGTGCCTTGGTCAGATGGCAGAGATCTGTATATAGCTCCATTTGGCACTGTCGAGCTTTCAGCAGCTTACTGAACTCCTAAATCCAAAGGATATTCTCACTCCCTAGCCTTACATCTGTCAGCACATCAGCAACATCAGCAAGTAGCCTACTTCCCTTACCATCCCCCCCTTCCCATTGCTACTAAATCTCTGCCTATTCCAAGCTCCAGGCATTTTAGAAATACTCCCTGCAACCCTGCACCAAACAATACCATAGCAGCTGCCAGGATCATGTTCTGAGCACCAGACACATTTGCTGTGATATTCCAAAGCAGAGCAGGACTTTGAAGTCAACATCTTGTGAAGAGGATTTTTCCCTCCTTATTTTCATAGATGGATAGCTTGGCCTTTCCTCAGCGCCTTCCCTCAGCACCTTCTCCAGGGGAGCTGTTGTCTTCATTGAGAAAAAAGGGGCTGAGAACCACTTGATGCCAAACTAAGAGAACCTCTTTCTTCTGCTCTACCAGCCATACCAAAGGGCCAGGACCTGCATAAGTTAGTGCTCACTGATAGAAAATTCCCCTCTTGTGACTTTCAGGTTTTGATATAAGTCTTCCTACAACAATAAAGATAAATACCTCAATTGTCATGTAGGCAAAAAAGGCATGTGGTTATGACTCAGATATAATAGTCTCCCAGTGATTAAGAAGAAAGAGACAAAGAAAAAAAATGGGACAAAGAGGAAGAAAACAAAATTGAAAGGAGATAAACTATCACCTTGATTTAACCCCACATCTACCTGGATCCAAGATCTAAGAAAAGTAAAGTACCAATAACTATGCGTTTCTAGCATGGCAGGCTAAGTGTACCCACACACATAGATGCTTCCTGTCAAGCCAAGGATGGCAGAAAGCCCTGAGGGTGCTAGTCCTCTTCCTGCTGTATCAGCATGGAGGAACAAGCTCAGGGTGGCCATGAGGCAGAGCCATCTCCACACAGTTGTCACCCAGGCTCTCCCTCTCATTTAAGAAGGCTCTGCTCTGTTCTCCAAATCTGTTTTTCTACCAAACTCACCTGCTGTCAACCCTCAGCATATTCTGAGCTCATCCAGTCTGGGTTACAATGGGGAGCTGCCCATGAAGAGTCCCAGTCATTTGAGGTTGGACAGGATAAACTTTTAGAATATGAGATTTCCCTTTTAGAAACTTGTAAAGATCAAGTGGTAGCTATTCCTAATGATAGAGACAGATGCAATAAGTTAGTGGGGAGTAACTACAGAGCCCTGTAGTTACTCACTTCATTAAGCTTTAATTGTAACTATTCCAAGGTGCAACTCCAGCACCATAATCAGATCCCGAGGTGGCCAAGGCACAGATAAGTGTAATGAGCCTTTTTCCAAAATGAAAGGCCTGCAGTTTTCTCCCCAGATACTAATGGTATAAAACAGAGTTAGGAAATGCTGTCAGGAGGAACAGAGAGAAGCTGGGGATCCGAGAAGACCTCTAGGCTATGGAATTTAGAAACATTGAATAGGAGGATGCTATTAACCCAAGTTGCTGATTTAACTTCTGTTTCTCCTAGCTGCATCTCCAGCTTTCTCCAGGGAGCATCCCAAGTAAATCCCCACCATCCTGAGCTCACTCGTACCTTGCTTTCTGTAAAACCATTTACCATACTGGCAAGACCTTAACCCAAAGAAATGGAAGAGCCAGCACCGCTGCTCCCTCCTTCTACTTGCCACCTCTGGATCCACTTTTACCCTACTGGTAGGGCATGGTGAGCAGATTCCAACCCCCGACCTTTCCTGCGTCAGACTGAAGTGGAGAAGTAATCGTCTGGGCACCTGCAGCTGAGGATGCGTCAGTCCCCAGGGAGACTGCTGAGCCAGAGGAACTGAAACAGCCACTGAAGTCAGAAAATGAGCATTCTGGTACAATCCAGTGCTAATGTCCAGGCAGGAAATAGAAATGAACTTTGGAATAAAAGTCAACAATTGTGAATGAATGAAAATGGGAGCAAGGCTACCAGAACCCCTTCATTTTGGTGATGTCATGCTTCCCAAATGCCCTTCAGAGATGCAAATTCCCTACAAAGTAATAAAAAGGGCATTTTCTAGAGTGTGCAGAGCTTGCATAGTTTAATTAAGCATAAACTAGGGTGACTCTGAAAAGGAAAATGATGTGGATTGCATTCTCTGAGTGACCTTGGAAATGTGCTTAGATACTTTCTCTGCACAGCAATTAAATAAAGTCATACTTTGTATTCTGTCATGCATATCCTTTTCTTTTTGTTAGAAATATATATTTTTGTTTTCCCCAATTTCCTGTTCTTACACTGGTATAGCTCTGTGCTTACCAAATATGACTTCTTTCCCTCACAGCAGTTAATCAGTTACCTATAGCCTCACCAGGTCTACTTTTCACAGAATTACAGAATGGTTGAGGTTGGAAGGCACCACTAGAGATCATCTAGTCCAACACTCCTGCATAAGCCCAGACACCTACAGCACGGGGCACAGGGTGGCATCCAGGCAGATTTGGAAGATCTGCAGAGAAGGAGACTCCACAACCTCTCTGGGCAGCCTGTGCCAGGGCTCTGTCACCCTCACAGGAAAGAAGTTCTTCCTCACATGGAGGTGGAACTTCCTGTGTTTCAGCTTATACCCGTTACCCCTTGTCCTGTCACCAGCCACCACGGAGAACAGCCTGGCCCCATTCTCCCTACAATCACTCCTCAGGTACTTGAACATGTTGATCAAATCTCCTCTCAGCCTTCTCTTCTCTAGGCTAAACAGGCCTAGAGTCTTTCCTCATACGATAGATGCTCCAGTCCCCTAATCATCTTTGTGGCTCTCCGATGGATCCTCTCTAGAAGCTCAATGTCCTTCTTGTACTGAGGAGCCCAGAACTGCCCCCAATACTCCAGGTGTGGCCTCACCAGAGCTGAGCAGAGGGGCAGGATCCCCTCCCTCGACCTGCTGGCAACGCTCCTCCTGATGCAGCCAGGATCCCATTGGCGTTCTTGGCCACCAGGGCACATTGCTGCCTCATGGTTAACCTGTTGTCAACCAGGACTCTCAAATCCTTCTCCACAGAGCTGCTTTCCAGCAGGTCAACCCCTAAGCTGTCCTGGCGCTTGGTGTTATTCCTCCCCAGGTGCAGGACCTTGCACTTGAACCCCATAAGGTTCCTGTCTGCCCAACTCTCCATCCTGTCCAGGTCTCTCTGAATGGCAGTGCAGCCCTTGGGAGTGTCGGCCACTCCTCCCAGTTTGGTGTCATCTGCAAACTTGCTGAGGGTGCACTCTGTGCCCTTGTCCAAGTCACTGAAGAACAAGTTGAACAGCACTGGGTGTCCCACTGATCCCTGTGGGACACCACAGGTTTCCAGCTAGACTCAGCCTCATTTGCCACCACCCTCTGCAGTTCTGCCATCCAGACAGGTTTCTAATCTCTATTTCAGTATTACCTGTATTAAATTTATGCCACCTACTTTCCTTGCTCAGAGTAGTTTACCTCACAAAATAGCAAAAAATGGAAGAAGGAGATGCCAACTGAAATATCTTTTCTAGTTTTCCCAGTCATCTTCCTGTATCATCTTTCTCAACCTATCTCACAGACTATAAAACTGCATCTTCCCTGCTCGCGTATCACACTGCATCTTATGCTTTTGCAAATCCTTCCAGTATGGCTTGTCCAAGCCCCAGTGCTTCCTTTCAACAATTTCTTCACCTCAAATTTAGTGTCAGGTTCAATTTGACTTTTCAGTGTGTGGTTTTATGTGGAATCATGTCCACTTCCCAATGTATGCAGCTCCCGCATGCCTCGTACTTTGGTGCCTTGGGACTTGGACATGATTCCCACTCAGAAGAGACCTGAAATACCAGGACTTTCCTCGCACTTCATAACGGGGATCTCATCTTCCCGCTGTTCTCCTCACATTCAAGATTTTGCAAAACATTTCCGCAGAGTAGCACTTGTCTCTATAGCAAGAACAGCATTTTTTTACAGGGGAAAGTAGCACTGAAGTGGGTGTAGTTTTAGTAGTTAACATTTGAAATGCTTTAGCAGTGCTTGTTTTGTGGAGGATCAAACACCGTATGTCCAGTCAGCTCTGCTAGAGTTTGAAGGTCAAAAGCCTAGCAGATCACTGGGCCTGGAGTTCTGCAAAAAGCAGCCCAAAAAACAGGCAAAGCAAGAGGATCTGAGAGGCACTGAAAAAACAAAAGGAGGAAAAAAAAAAAAAGAAAAAAGCAGCATTAGCAGCTGCTGTTCCACTTCTCCTGGGTTAGGGTATGTGAAGAGGATGTGTAGTTGATGGCTGCGAGCGCTGTGACCAAGAGGGAGCCGCGGCAGCAGCTCGGACCGGGCCACAGGACAGGAGATGAGCGTGGCCGGGCACAGCTGCTCCCCGTGCAGCTGCCTTGGGCTGGAACAGTCAGAGGACTCTGACCCACCCTGCCCTGCAGTCTGCAGGGCACCTGCAGCACCCGGGGGACTCTTTGGAAATGCTCTTTTCTTGGCGACTCGACATGGCTTTCAGGGGGAAATAGGAATAGAAACTTCCAGAGGAAAGGCTGGAAAAAGTGGTGAAGCATGGGGAAAAAGTGAGCTTGTGAGTGTACAGAAATGGGGAGGGCGGGCAGGGAAATGGTGCTGGTTCAAAGCTGCTGTTTGAACCACGATGTAGTTTCAATGAACCACAGCATGAAGGCTGTTGACTCAAAAAAAGGTGGGATTCCCAAAAGGAAAGCAATGATCCCAGAGCAATTGCATCCCATTACGGTATGTCAGAGATGCCTTTGATGGCACAAACCTGTAATTAGTTATGGGCAATTTTGCTATTTTTGAAGAAAGGGAAGGAAACAAAAATAATTACTCCTTGTATTAGGGGATAGCTCTTCAAGTCTTACTTTAAATAAAATTTGTTCGCTGCTGAAATATATAATCTTGTGATTTCAGACTAAGCATCAGTGATCCAGTAAAATGTAGACAATCTTGAGAGACCACAAGAGAGATTTAAAAGTCTACTAAGTTATTTTAAGGTTTGGTCCCCATCCCCTCTGCATTTGAGAAGCCCATTTAACTACTGGCAGTTTGAGAAGAGAGGTCTCTTGGTTCTGTAAGAAAAAAGAGGAAAACGGGATTTGGTACGAGCTGCGAACCGGCCGGGAGCTGCATTTCACGCCCGGTAACGCTAGAGGGGGCAGCAGGAGAGCGAGGGAGCAGCAGCACCCGGGAAGCGCCGGGTACCCCGGCGAGAAACCCGCCCAGGGCTCTCGAGCTCCACGTTCCCAAAACCGCAACCGATCGCAGCTGGACAAGGTCTGCTCAGCTTGGCCGTCCCTCGGGCAGTGCCAAGCACTACTTTTTGCAATTCCTTCTGGGAACTGTGCCTCTTTTGGGGCTCTTTCTCAGCACTGTACGTGTAGAACAGGGAGCCGTGGCTGCAGTTCAGGCGTTCGCGGCTGCAAAGCTGCGACGGGCGCCGCAGCGAATCTGTGCAGGGGCCTCTGGCACATGGTCAACCCGAGTAACCTCCAGGTCACCGTGGAGGCTGGGGATGGTTCACCTTCTGATTTTGTATAGTATATGGCAAGAGCAGGAGATAACTTGCCCCTTTAGGGCTCGTGTGAAGAGAATTCCCAGCCCTGAAACAGCGTCACTTCCACAGCAGCCTGGGAAGCCCCGGTGGGCCCCAGAATTCCGGTAGCAATGCTGGCTTCGCGGTGCGGATACTGTAACACACAGAGGCACCACTCTTAATCTCATTAACCACAGTTTATTCATATACTGAAAGAGTACGCACGCGTGTCAGTAGCATGGAGTGCACCATCTCCTCTTCACTAAAAAAAAGCTACATGTATGTACAGTCTTTAAATGTTCCCAATGTAGCTACCATAATGTATTAAATGTACTTTCATATAAACTGCTGCTCTTTACATCATTGTATGTATTTGAAAATGCATTAAAAATTACCAAGGGGCTTGTCCTGTTATCCATTCTCACTGTCCTATGCTTCTGCCTGGCATTCTGACAGGCATAGTAAATTATGGCTATGCATAGTTTATTTACTACCCAAAACAGAGTATATTACAGCATACAGGCCAGGGAGACAATACTATTGTTGCATTTGACAAGGCAGAAAGAAAGAGTAATTTAGGCCCTTCGTAATGGTTATTTTGGCTATAATCTGGAGCTCTTCCTTGGGAGCAGAGCAGAACACGGCGCTTCTTGAGCCACTGCCTCATTTAATTCTGTAAAACACTTTGCAACCCCTCTGCTTCACCGGCTGGTGCTTTTGTGTCCTCTCCTGCTGCTTTGATCCCAAGATAGTCCTGGCGCTAACTTGAACGAGGGCGGCTGCTCCTGGGCCTGATGGGGTGGAAAAACCCATCCTGGTCCCATGTGGATGAGCTGCACTCCTGTTGATCACTTCATCCTTGTTATTAAGCCCGTCTCTGCAGAGACCATTTTAATTTAATTCTATTTGATAGCCAAGTCTCAAAGCCCCTTGGCTCTTGAATAGTGCAATCGTTTGCTACTGGATACAAAAGCCCTTCGCAACCGTCCTCTTGTCTTCCTTCTCAGAAATAAGCTAAAAGTAAACCCAGAGTGAGCACCTGCATATGACAAAAGTTAATGCGGAGTTTAAAAACACAACTAAATGAGTTATATCTCTCGGGACAGGAATGATTTTATTTCATGGCACCTAGACAAATTTGGTGAAAACTGTGATATTCTATGTGCTTATGGCTCCTCATGGGAGTCCTTGAGCATCAGCCGTTTCTGCGGCACCATCTGCCTCTTGGGTGCCGCAAAGCCTGTGAGAAACATCTCAGTTTGTGGTAACAAACTCCGCACACCCAAGGCAAAAAGCAAGGCGGGGGCCGCACAGAGATGCTGTGAGGGCCTTCGTCATCGAGGAGCGAACAAAGAGAGCGTCATCCTGCACAAAGCCATATTGTTGCCTGGCTCCAGGGTGCCACAGACAGGCTCATGGTGAAAGCAGCCGATGGGAGAGAAGTTTAAAGAAACCCAGTGCAGGGTGAAACAAAAGGCGGCTCTTTTTTGGACACCGTGCAGACAGCCTGGCAAGGGCTCCATGCATGGCCTGACTGCCCTGCTGAGGGATGAGGGAACATCTTTGTCCATCTTTAGCCACCCAAAATATTTTTAGAGTACCCAATATAGTATAGTCTGTTCACATCCTGTTGTTCAATCTGACTTTTTGCATCCTGGCTAATGCCTGGAATGATCAAGAGGAAAACTCCTATTTTGAAAACAGGGGTTTTGAAAACAGGTTAGGGGTCATTTGAAACAGCTCCGGCTGCCTTGGTTTCCAAAGATTTGGTGCCACCAAAGTAGCATTTAGCTCTCAGGCAAGAGGATTCCCCAAGAACAGTTCGTGATGACCTGCACCTGCACTCATGGCTTCGGAGCAGTTCTGCAGTGAGACTTCTGGGGAATAACGAGCTCCCCCTGTGCAGGAGAGTTACAGCTCAGAGAACATGAGCACAGATGTATCGTTCAAACTAAACTGAAGCTGTGCTTTCTAGAGGAGCAGGAGATCACGACATATTTTTTGCTTCTTAAAATGCCCCAGAAGCTACCCAGAATCATCAGGAAGATTGTGACTGAGGGCCAGATGGATTTATGGAAAAGTTAACAATACATTATGAATTGGGCTGAGCTTGAAGCTGATTCCCTCATACCACCAAGCAGTCCTCTATGACTTTGTCAGTATTAACCCAACACTGTTAAAATGCCACAGCCCAGAAGCCACAGACTCTTCTTTTCCTGGCTACGCAGCCCTTGCGGGCTGGGCTATTTGTAATGCATGATCTGTTACTCAAATAAATACTGATTAAGGGAAGAAAAATGGCAGTGGATTATGGCTTTCCTTTTGATCTGCAATGAGTTGAAGTGATGCCTTAGGCTTATTATAAACCACAAAGATTTTGAAGACATTCCTCAAGAACCAAACAAAAAGCGCATTTTAGGAAGCTGCTGTTCACTTTTATAGTCCATCAGCAACTATGTACAACTGCCTCCCATCTTAAATATCATTACTGAGATGTTAGTTTAGGAATCAAAACCTTTCTATGCTTTGCATGATTTCCTCCTTGCTTTTTTTTTTGCCTTTTTTTAAAATGTGATAACCAATTTAAGGTAGTTTTCAGAGTAAAATGCAGACCAGTCTTGGATGTCAAAATTAATACTAATGCACAACACTCCCCTCTGAATGACTGCAGATTGCAAAGTATTTTTGAAAAAGGCTAAAATGGGCATGACATGCAGTAACCAAGTAGATACAATCCCTGATTAATAGGCAAGTTTCCAAAGTCCGCAAAATGCTGTTGCACTCCACAGGTGCACCCTATTTTTGACTGGGTCTCTCTGTTTTGCTTGTGTATAAATGCCATTCTAAATGAATTTCACTCCAGCAGCTTTTCATAAACTCAGGTCAATGATGATGTGTTCAAATATTTGTGTGTTTCCTTTAAAACTAGAAGCAAAGAAAAAATCTCTTCGATCCGTTGACACGGCTGTGAACGAACGCGGTGCTTGCACATAGATTTCTTTAAACAACCTAAAGTGCTTCTTCTCCCCATCCCACTGGTATATCTGGGAGAAGGTATAGTCACTTCCCAAGGCCAGGTAGTGATTACTCTTGAAGGAGAAAGGCTGCAGTATCATGGCTCCTCGGGAGGGAAGAGCCTGTATCTCCACAAACTGTTTGCTATTCCACTTCATGACTCTGGAGTCACCAATGAACCTCGTGAGGGTGATGAACAGGTTGTTTTCCATCCTAAAACTCTTCACAGCCAAGATGTCCTCCATGTTGGGGATTTCACTGTGTGGGACAAACTTCTTTGAAACTTTGTTCCACTGGAGTATGATGGGAACCTGTGAGCGGCTAGAGAGGATTAAATGCGATTTCCCATCTATATCCAGGAACTCAGCATCAGTGTCCCTGAACCACTCGTGAAGTGACTGGTAGGAGTAAAAACCTTTGTTATTCCACTTGTACACTGTTGACAAACCCGCCTTAGAGCTATCTGCTATAACAAAAAACATCTCACTGTCTATCTCAAACAGCTCTATGTCATTTGGCTTGGAAATGCGAGATACTTCGATATCCTGGAATTTCACAAACTTCGTCCAGCTTTCATCATACTTGTAGATGTGTGAGCCACCGAAGAGCTGTGCCACCACCACAAAGACTTGGTCAGCAACAAGAATGGCTTTACATCCCACTATGGACTGACCTATTGCCCAAAGGAAAAAAGCACATATGTTAGCACAGTACAAAGCAACATTTACAACACAGAGATTTTTAAAATCACCTCATTCCCACTCTCTTTTTTCATCTTTACCATCTCATAATCCGTTCATGCTTTACCACACATGTCATTTTTGTTTTCTGCCCAATAACTGGAAAGATGACTTCAGATGCTGAACAATCACACTCCTTGAGGTGTGCAAGTTTGATGTACCCTGAAACACTCGCTCCTTTTTATCTAGAATACTTTTTCTTTCTCTGTTCAACCTGCCTCTTAATATTCAAAACAATTATTTCAGTCAGGTTTTACTAGCCCAAAATAGCAAGACTTGTTATTTCATGACTCAACAGGAATTTGCAATTCTTTTACTCTTGGAATACCTGTGTTTCCATTTTTTTTTTCTCCAAGAAGGCAGACCCTCATTTTCACAACTGACAGCAAGATGAACAGCTAAACTTAACTTTGTTGTTTCTGTTAAAGTTTTCCAAGTATTCCTGAAATTCCAGATTTATGTTCAGCTCAAAATATTCAGGAACAATGCAGCAACCAAACTAGATCAGATCAGGTTAAGGTCCATTTTGATAGGAACCAAGTCACTATACAAGATCCTCATCTAAAAGGGCAATAACCAGACTATTTTTGAAAGCACCAGTGGCAAGAAAAGAGGAATTCCTCTCACAAACATGTAGTTGAAATAGAGGTTTAGATACACAACTCTCTATTGTGTATCCACACAAACTCTTCTATGCTTGCTCTGGCAAAGTCATTTCAGGAGACTTGCACTGGCTTTCAGGCAGCCTACATGGTTGTTTTGGCTCTGACCTGTGATGATTTCTCCTTCCAGAGCTAGTACAGTAAGAGAAGTGAAATTTATCTGGAATCCCATTAGGTATCCACTGTGTAGACATTTGCACTGGAGCTGACCATCCAAGCTCCTTCTGGCCTTATCTAGTTTAAAAAAAAAAAAAAAAAAAAAAAAAAAAAAAAAAAACTTCTAGAAAAGAATTAATCTGACCTATTGCAGAGAGAGGGCAAGGATGCCTATTTCTCTGTGTATTGCCTAAAAAGGTCATCTTGACAACTAGTTCAGGTCCATTTCTCCATGCCGTAAAGAGGAATATTTGGATATGTGAGTGCCAAACACATAGTTATTAACGCAACTCTCCACGGAGTGTGTAGCCGGATCCTGAGCTCTTCAAAATGCTCTTCAGGCTCTGCAGAAGGCTCTTACCTTTGTGCCCTCTGACAGAAGTCTCTAGCTCACTTATATCTGGAGTCCAGAGCTTAGATTCTGGCCTTTCAAAAACCCAGGTGTGTCATTTCAGAATTGAGTCTTGGTGCACATACTGGGTGTGCAAAGGAGTAGACCCAAGTCCTGAGGGGAGGTATCTCCTAATCATGCCATTCAGATGAAGGTGAAATATGTCTGGAAGACAGACTCACACAAATGAATTCTTCCGTTTATCTCTTTACATCCACTGGCATATATTTTCCCCTCATCTACTGATACATAATGGGACCTAAAATGCAAAATTTTCCATTTCCAAAACCTCCTGATAGGGAGGCAGCACCTTTCAAAACTTTCAGTAGTGACACAAAGCTGATCTGAGGAAGTAGTTGCTGGTTGGCTCTGTAAACTCCCTAGAGCACCTGCTGAAGACACAACATGCTCTTTGTTACCGAGACTGCAAGGCAAGAAGTAATCCATCACATGTAACAAGGAACAGGAGGCAAGGATGCTTCATGGATAAATTTAGCTCCAAAGTCTTCAGAACTAATAGCTTGAAATGGCTGGGGAGCCTGACAGTGTGTAATAGCTCTAGAGACTGTCCCTGCTACCTGCAGACACAGTCCTGACTGACTGAGCTTCGTACAGCACCACAAATGTGAGCTCAGGACAGAACAGCTCACAGCATTAGAAAATCACCTGGCATCCATGTGGGCAACTGCTTGGTGAAGGATGTATCCAGAATATAAATTTAGCACTTTTATAAATGGAAAGTAAACATGGAAGCTTTACAGTACACCTACTTAGGTAACAGTCACGGCTTACACATTTTATCTGTGGGACAAGCTTTATTGACCTGCGCACCCTAGATGCACTTTCTGTATCTATTTCTTTCTACACACAGGAGATTATGGTTACATTTGGTTTTGAGGATACTTGGGCAACATTAAAGGTTTCCTTAACAGGTACTCTAACCTATAGCATAACATAGGCAGTGTCGAAGCTAGGCCACAGTGTGAAATGCGCAGCAAGTGTTTGTGCCTTCGGACTTGCCGTCAAGAAAAACACTCTCACATAGACAAGAAAAAAAATAGCTTATACTAGCTTGTGTGCTATAGTGAGGGTAAAAGCACAGGTATTACAAAGATGTACTACTCCATAAAATCAATCTTGTCCAAACCTTACACAGTTTGAACTGCTCATTTCAGAGATTCATGACAAAAAGGATCAATTGGTTCCCACCTATAAATTTCCTCTTCATGATTCCTCCTTGTGCAATGCCAGTAACTGGAATCCCAGTGTTCATATACCTGTGATATTGTCATAACTCCTGAAATTCATTTCAATGTGATCCCACTCAAGGACCATGCAGTTCTCCATGCTGGGCTGTGCAATGGCCACGAACACATCATTCTTAGAGTTGAATGTATCCACAGACACTGAGTGGTAGGGCAAAACCTGGTGAACAACAAAATCTAGAAACGTACATTGATAGCAGTTAGGATACATCCTGGCTGGGAACAAAGAGCAAGTGTTTGCTGAGTACAGTCATTAACACTGAAAATGTTTTCAATGGAACAATCTGGATTGTGTATAATATGGAATTGCCAGTGTTCATGTGTCAGGCATGCAACCATCAGGAAAGAGTCTCCTGCTTCAGGCACCATAGACTGTGCTCTGGAAGAACATTTTCCAAGCAGAAAATAGTGGGCAACAGTGCCAGAATTCCAATTTTGGACGTGCTTTGGCTGATACCAGTGAATTCAAGATACGTTCACACAGTCACACGCCATCAAGAGAGAAGCCTCTTTTCCCTCAGCTGGAAGTTGCTTTCCCGTCAAGTGAAATGGCCTCGCTAAAATCACTTTCAAGCTGAGAGGCAGCAACTTCCAGCTCAAGTCCAATAGCTTGTTAAAGACATGCAAATTTAATCACTCGCAATTTGTGTTACGCTAAACCAGGCAGAAAGTGAAATTATATCTGAAGTTTGCCTGGGGACAACCCTATTTTGGCTAGACCATAGACAAAGCGGTGTAATCAAAAACTCAGTTAACACAGCATTTTATGGGACACTGTAAAGCAGTTTAAACATAAAATATGACCAACCTGCAAGTTACTATCTGGTAGAAAATGTGTCTGAGATTCTAAGACCGGGGACTTGAAGCAATCCATTAAGATTAAGAATGTAACTCCCAAGCGTTAAGATTCCTTCTCAAAAACCAAGCGCCTTTGTAAACTTAATTCTAAAATTCACCTTGTGCTAAGTCAGTAGTCAGCTTACAGCCCGTTTGAGGCAAAATGGGGAAACCTGAACCTGAATTTGGTATTTGGACTTGATAGCTGGGCAAGGTCATTAATTTTCAGTTAAAAAAATAAATAAAAAATAAAAATCAATACAGCAGAGCTGACACAAGAAACACAACATTTATAACATGTTTCAATCTAGGATGTGGCAGAAGACCTGAAGTTATATATAGATATAGCTGTACAGAAAAAGAAATGAGACTTCCACTAAGATGAAACTTCTTAGTAGGACGAGACATGCCCCTGTATTCAGCTCCATTTGCTGCATGCTGCACTACTCATTCCTACTTCGAAAGGGCCTGAGCATCCAGGAATTTTGGTGAAATGTTAATTAAGACCCCACTCTGATCCTTCATTTTGGTCCATTATAAAATAATGGCTTTCAAATGAGGTACTTGATGCCTAAGCATGCTTGAAAGTGCTGCCCTTGAGGAGACAGGCTTCTGGAGAGTAAAGATAGACCACCACAACAGCAGATACCACAGCTGCAACAGAAATGATAGGCTCCCTTCTTTGGGCAACTAGTATAAATAGACCAAGGGCTTGATTTGGAAATGACAGTGTGAAAACAAGGAATTTATCTTCATTCTCACTGGGAAAATAGCAGGATTGGAGAGAACTAACACCAGGGCAGGCAGAGAGTAAGAAAGTAAGTGATAAATCATAAAATATGACTAAGGATGCAACAATAACAGATCCAGTCACAGAACACCTAAATGCATTTAAAATATTGGGAAAATATAAAAAAGAAAGAAAAAAGCACCAAGCCCAGCCCAGATGGAACACTGAAAGAAATATCTTTTTTGAACCTCTGAGCAGTTCTGCACCACTTTGGGGGCAGGTGTATGGCATCTGTGCATTAAAGTAAGCCGGTGTGTACACTGCAAGGTGCAGCTCCTCCAGAAAGGAGGCTACGTTCCACGGAGCTCTTTTCACTCGTGCCTGTCACTGGGCTCATTACATCCCTGCATGCGTGAGGGCGCCTAACGACAGCAGCGGTCCGTGAAAAAGTCAAAGCCACTTGTAGCTCCAGTGGGGACTCTCAGGCTCCAGCACAGCCCAGAGCTGCACAGCAGAGCTTCTGCCACACCAAGCCAGCCATCAGATTTGAGCTCTGGGGCTTGACCTACGCATCAATCCACCAATGTTGCTTTAATACTTGGGAGAGGCCATATAGTAAGTATAGGGTAAGGTAGAGGTGATGTTTCAGTACTCTTGAACCACACTACACCTGACTTTCCAAGCAAAGACTACAGCATGTGCCCTTGGTGAAACTTCACTTCAAGCAGGGCAAGGGAGTGACACTAAGGATGACTTTTGCCCACAACAGCTTTATAATTACCTATGCAGGCAGGAAGGTGGGACAGAGGGACAGTAGATCAGTAGAGTGCTGAGGATCAGATAAATAAGGTTTATTTTTGCACATGGTTAGTACAGTGTAACTTCTTATATCAGACTGAAATAAAATACAGTACACTTTTATTTGGTGCTTTTGCAGGCACAGTAATGTAACCTCAGCATAGTTCATAGCTGAGTTCCAAGTTAGGTCACTCTCGGGTTTTTGGCATCCTTCTAGGAAGCAGATTACCACCCTTTATCTCTGCTGCTTTTTTAACATGTTTTTGAACTCTGAGTTCATTCTCTCCCCCTATCATGTATTGCCCTTGGATTACCTTTTACACCTTGTCTTAAAACTTTACCTTGCAAAACTAATAATCAACTTTTCTGTTATTTCTTATCTCATTCTTGATGACTGACTTGATGACAGATGAGAATTTGAATGTCTCTGATATTACTGTATGGAAAATAAAGGCAATGTGTTCTCATCAGATACGTGAAAAACAATACTATAGCAGCTGATATTCTCCGTTCTGTGATACAGCTACATTTAAATATAGGTAACTGCTGTTATATTTGGTCATAAAATTAAGGCATAAACACATGCAAGTTTTTCTCCATTCCCTTCAGTATGCTTTACATTACCTAAAATAGCAATCAAGACACTAAGCAACTCACTAGTTAGAATATTACTCGAAATTTCTCTCCAGTGTAATGGAGTTCCATAAAGAAGTGCTGGCAGTATTCCTGCCACATTTGATGCTATTAAATTGTGGCCTCCTGAATAGAGATAGCTGATATAGCTCCATTATCTGAACTTCTTTTCATTGCTGTCTGTGAAATACAGAGATTTGGGGAAGCTCATCCGACATAACTACATGGCTTTATTCCAGACAATAGAAAACATTCTGTGAGGAAAATTAAGACACAAAGTGAGTCATAATCAAGCCTTTCGGAATAGAAACAGTCAGAGCTCTTCTTCCATTACTACTTAGTCCAAATAAAAACTCTACTTGCTTTGGCTTTAAAATGTAATTTTCTCACTTGATGCCTGTTCTGCTATTCCAAAGTGCTTTGTATATATAAACCTTTCACCCCTTCCCTCCCTCAAAATCATGCTTGTAGAAGCAAAATAGATATAGACAAAACTTCTGATATTTAACTATATTCAGTGTACTTAGAAATACATATTCTTAATACCTGTAGTGGTGCATTCATAATCAAAACTTGTCACATCGTTTAACTTCTTATCCTGATATTGTGCTGGACCAATACACAGGACATCAGAAACAGTGGAATTTGTCATCTTTAACCACAAAAACAGCCATTTGGCTTTGCAGTCACACTCAAATTTATTTCCCCTTAAATCTCTAAAAAACACAGAAAAAGACATATTTGAAAAGGTTGATAACAATATGAATACTACATAACTGTTAGCACCTTGACATACTAAATTTAAAAATATCTAATGTAGTTTTGAGTAGAGAACAGGAAAGATTTCATATTTGAGTCTGACTCTTAGTATGTACACACCTCCTCCACTCAAGTGTTGTCCTTGGAAAACCGTTTCAAGCTGGGAAATATGCCTATGTATAATCTTAAGTAGGGAGAACTGTGATTCATGTATAAAGTCACTTATATCTGTAAGTTTTCAAAGGTGTAGGACTGTAACATAATAAATGCTCACAGTGTGGTTGTCTGTTGCAAGTCTGCCTCCCATCGTCTGCTGATGACAGAGATAAATCCCACTCCTGCAATAAACCAGCAGCATGCGCTGACAGAGCAGGCTCACCAGCACAATTTCAGTGCTGCATTAGAGATATTTGAAATAATAATGGGGGGCTTATATTTTTAATGAGTCACTCCTAATGTGAAGTCTAGTCAGTGTAAAATCCTTCCACCAATGTATGGAAGCTTTCAAATACTGTTCCTGCTCTTCAATTCGTTGACAAGCCTTGTGGCTTACAATCATACTTTGCTATTTTGGAGAGCCAGGCCAAAAATAGGGGAAGCTGACTAGCTGCTTGGATGTACAAGAAAACGCTGACATTACACCAGCAATTGCTGACTTACATTGTACAAAAAGAAAAACATATATATATACACACACACACACATATATATATAATTAAATTAATGACTTTTGCTAAAATAGTCTCAGGAAATACTTTAAAAAATAACAGGAAAAAGTGGTAGGAGAAATTGCAATCCTAAAATTTACTCTCTCTTTTGCTAAACAAAATTGATGTGCAAGATCAGAAAAAGTACAGTAATGCAAACTGTGTGCAATACCATGAAAAATAACAGTGATTTAAGAAACAGTAGTTATTTTAGGACAGTCTACCAGCAAATAACTTTAAAATGAGAAAAAGAAAGAATAACAAAATGTACCTTTATTTTCAGTATGGATATCAGATACAGCACCACACAAAAAAGATAATTTATAACTCTGAGTAATAGAGTCACAATAACAGGCAGTAAATAGAAAGATTTTCATTACTTACAGCTCAATTAAAGAATCTAAGTCACTGAAGACATCCCTTGGCAGAGCTTTAAGGTGGTTATTGGCCAAAGAACTAGAGAAGAAAGTTAGAACTTAATATCATTGTTATCTTGACTCTGTAACTTTACTTACATAATGTTAATTAACTGGTATCACACAACAGCTAGCACTGATAATACCTACTAGGAACATGCACATGTTAATCACTATCATTTGGAAATGGTGATTGCTTTGAGAGGAAAAAACAAAGCTGATGTTAAAAAACAAAGAGAAAAATATACATTCCATCTGGAAAAAAATCTTTGTAACATGTACAGAAATGACCGCACATGCTGAAAAGAAGCAGGAATGTTAATCCCAAGCACACAGCACCAAGGTGGAGGTGAGGGCTGCACTTTATCCTGACATAAGCGTGCATGGGCACCTGAGTATGCTGCAGTGTCTTTTAAAGGAGCAGGAGTCTTTTAAAGGACACTTCTACACACAACTGTAATTTTACATTTGTGGAAAACATAAGTTCAACAATTTGAGGTAGCGGACAAAAACAGATAAAGGGAAATGCTCCATGTGGCATGAAAACCAGTTAGCTGTACCGAAGAGTTTGGTTCAAATTGCTCTACTAAGTGTTAAATAACTTACAGGTGAGTCAGGTCTCGAAGACCACGAAATGCATTTCTGGAAATGGTTTGAATTTTGTTTCCTTCAATGAATCTAGGCAAAAAAAAGAAAAAAAAAAGTACTTAAGAAAATATTTTAATTAGTACTACTGTTAGTATTAGTGGTATTTTAACCTATGGCCTCCAAGTTCAGTAGGTTCCTGGTAGCCCCTTCAGACTTCAAACTGAGGAAGTCTTGGTGGAGTTACTCACATTCCCTATTCCCCTTTCCTCTGGCAAAACACAAGGAAGGATGCGGGTACTAAGCACTACAAGAGAGAGCACATGAAAGGAAGATCCAAAGATCCACCAGAAGGAGAACAAAATAGAAAAAGAAAGAAAGAGAGAGAGAGAGAGAAAGAGAGAAAGAGAGAACGAAAGAAAGAAAGAAAAAGCATTATTCCTCTATTACTTTATCCTCCTATACAGTTTGGTGTGTGAGGAAAGAAACCTGGGGAGGAGAAGCTTTTTATATGGACTTTAGATGGACCTGAAGTCCTACCTTACTTTCACAAGTTGCCCAAATTTTAAAATCAGAGGGCAGCACAGAGGTGCAAGGTCATCTTCACAGGATGCAGATGACTGCTCAGGGGAGCTCGTGCTTGGGCAGTGCCGAGGGTGCCTCGGCTACTGCACACAGTGTGGGTCGCCGTAGCTATAAAGCAGCAGGCTCCCAGGCCACTGCCACTTCAAGGATCCACAGTTCTGGAATCCCACATATCCCAAAGAGTGGAAAATAGCAGGACTGTTGCCAAAAGCCTTGCTTTTCTCCATGTTGCCACATGCCACTTCTCTCCAGCAGAGACACAGGCCTTCAGGACACACAGAGCCCTAACCCTGTGGAAACAAGGTGGGTCACCTGCAGATTGCAGGAGGGTGCTGCTAGTCCTAACAGCACATGAGTGTTTAAAGAAAGAGTTGATGCTGGAGCACCTTGTCCTCAGAGCAGCTGAGGCCACATCTGTAAGAGCACCATCAGCTTGGCCAAGCAGGCTAGCAAGGCAGCCCAGTGACCACCAAGGTATTGTATGGCACAGGTGTACCTGGATGCATAAAACCACACAATTACTTTAAAAAGTTTTAGGGCATGGAAATGTCTCCCTTGTTTTCCTTCCAGGGAAACAGAGGTAAAAGTGTAAGCCCATGTCTCTCCTTGAGCGAGCTAAGGTGGGGAGCAACACTC
Organism: Crypturellus undulatus; assembly: GCA_013389825.1. Lineage (NCBI taxonomy): Eukaryota > Metazoa > Chordata > Aves > Tinamiformes > Tinamidae > Crypturellus > Crypturellus undulatus. Next base: position 1,278,278 of record VWPW01007426.1, read on the forward strand.
ATGGGGATGCAGAAGATGAAATTAGTCTTAGTCTGCAGGGTACCCCGAGTGTTGCCCTAACTGCCCTAGCTGTGGTATGACGCTGTGTCAGTGGCTGCTGCTATGGGAGTGCTGAAGGGGTACGTGCTGTGGACACTGCCCGGCTGCTCCTCGCCCAGCGGCTGTACTCAGTGCACAAAAACTTCTTGTCCTCACTTGTCAGCTGGGTTTCCGCTCTCCCAGGAACAGCTAAGCATCGATAGCTGCAGGGCATGAGTTCCTGAAGCTCTAGTGGCATTCCTATTCACATGGGGAAGGGAAAAAAAAGAAAAAAGAGAAAAAGAAAGGCAAGAAAGAAATAAGGCCTCTCGCTTTGTGCTCCCAAATGGCTGAGGTCAAATTTGCTGGCAAGAGGAAGTACTTTGTGGCTTTGGCAGAGAGAACGACAACCATAAACTGAGAGCACTTGTTTGACTGTTACCAAAGGAGACTGAAACTGTAAGGTTTTGATCAGCCTTAACTCTGTTCCCCAGTTTGCAATTAGCTGCCGGGGCAGGAATTTTCGCTGTGATCAACTGAGTAGGGGCAGGGTGTTTTTCTTGCAGACATGGCTCTGACTACAGTTAACCGTGCGCCTCTCAGCAGGGCACAGGCTACTGTAACAAGCTCCATGTGAGGCTCCCAAGTACCTGAAAGCTTAAGCAAGTCAGTACTGAAACAACATCAGAATATAAGCAGGGTTATTTCCTCTTTCAAACTTTCTTCAAATTACTGTTTTTACAGGTAGACACATGGAGAAAAGAATGTTTAGATAAGCGTTGCTAATAAATGTTAATGAATGATAAATGTTGAGAAATCCAGGTGTATTTCAGCGTATAACCGTTCACCAGAAGCCACTTCTCAGTCTGTTAGTTCTATTGTTGGCTACTCCTCACAGAGCATTAGTCTTGGATATACCCCATCTTAACACCTACTTTCCTGTAAGACTTCAGCAAAAGGCAGTTTTATGAACATAGCTCTTCCTAGAGAAGACAGACTTTTCCACAGCTACCTTTCAGCACGGGAAGATGGGTGGAAAGATTAATCTTTTGCAGATCACATTGAGAGTTTCAAAACATACCAGCTCATTTCCGGTAACACAGAGAAATGGCAGTCCTTTGGAGTATGAAGTGAGGACAACCTGGGACGAGGGCTAATACATTTTTTAAAAGAAAAAAGGGTGACCTAAAAAAAAAAATTGGGAAATGAAAGTAATGTAAAAAACAATGAAGAAGCGAACTAAGTTAAGAAGAAGAAAGTTAAATAAATTTAAATAAGAATATAAATAATTACATTATTTTACATTATATGAAATATATGTTTATATATTCATATATTCATAATTATTTATACTATAAGGATAAATGCCACAGGCATTCAATGGGATATTAGAACAAAGGGGAAGTTGAAGAGGAAAGGTGGGGAAAGAGAACCAGTCTGGCAACCAGGGTGGCTCTGGGCAGGACAGACACTCTGCAACTCCTCTTCGGGGTGACGACGGTCAGAAGAGGTTTCAACTCTTTCCTGAGACTCAAAACTCCTTGACCATGATGGCACTGTTCTGCAAATCCAGGACAAGCTCTTGCTCGGTAGGACTTTTTCAGTGCACTGTAATTACTCAGAGCCACCTTGCATTCATGGCATATTTTTTAAAAATCCACTGCAACCTCTAAAAAAAGAAAAAAATGGTAGGCAACCATAAAGGACATTTGCAGAGAAATGGAATACAAATCCTCTTTCCAATGCTCCTGGTAATCATAGTAAGGACTGCATCTCCAAGCCAGGAGTCTAGGCAACTTATCAAAACGTCTTGATTTACAAGGACAGGGGAATCATAAAATATCAAACTTACAAGTATTCTAGATGGAAGAGACCAGCAAAGGCATCATCTCGGATAACAGTGAAGGAATTAGAGTTCAGCAAGCTGAAAATGGAGAGCAGGTGTTAGGAAAGCACATTAAAACCTGACACCCTGGATCCCGCCAGTTGTGTTTATTGACCATGACCAGACTAATCTTAGTGACTCAAGCCCACGTCGTCCTGTCCTTGCAGCACGCATGAAATACTGTGGGACTGCTGGTGTCTGCTCCAGGGGCTGCCTTGCCGTGCTCGACATCTTCAGGGACAAACCGTGCGCGACCAGCTGCTGTCAGAGCCTTGACAACGAGGCCCAGGAGAAAGAAACTAAGCTCCTTTTCTGCCAGCAAAGCTCTTCTCTGCTCCATCAAAGCACAAAGGTAAGCCAGCTCCAATATTTATGTTCAAAGGCAAAAACTGCTACACTTCTCACTCAGCCTGAAAACCAAACTCTGCTCAACAGAAATAATTTCCATGCAATCTCACCCAAATTTTCAGCTGCAGGTGACTACGTTGTATGAAGCGCTATACTGTAGTCATTTACTAATCCTCTTCTTGTAGAGCTTTAGGCATTTTACTAAAATTAACTTAGAACTAATGAACATGAAATGCAAACTTTCTCAGTGATCCTGGTTATTATACTAATACTAGACAAATGCTCCTTAAATTATCCCAAAGAAATCTGAGAAAGATTCAGACTGCAATCAAAAATAAATCCTTGGGTTACCGCTTTACCACGGCTGCTGCCACAGCAGATAGACTCCTGGTGCACGGAAGTGCTTGGCTCAGCATTTATTTCTTCTGTAACTTAATCATTCATTTTCTCATGCAAACTTAACAACTACACTAACAAACAAAACCCACCAGGGCCCAAGCTGATGGTGGTGGCTACAACCCCACCTTGCTCCTACATCTGATCTACTACATAGATGCACAGCTTCTGCCTTTCCCTACTCCCTCCCAAAACAACCTAAACCCAGTATACCTAGTGAAAATGAATGACCTTCTGCAAATTTTCACACTATCATTATGTAAAAGAATTCCCTAATTTCCTATTTTCCACACACACTTTCTTTCAAGCCACTCTGGGATTTATCGAGATGACACAGGTCTGCTGTTCCTCACATTCCTGGTGGGCAAAGTTCTCCCAGGGCACTGTGCTGGCCTGAGCTCCAGCAAAAACTTTCCTTTGCGGTTTAGTTGATGCCCAGACACTCTGGGGGCATCCTCTCTTCCCCCAAGGAGACCAGAGCAGGCATCTTAAGAATACACTTCAATCCATGCTTCCATGGAAAGGGGGCTGAAGACACCCAGTCTTCCCTCGGGTAAGCTCTTTACCTACGGAAGGTTGGAGAAGGTTTCTCACATCAGGAAACACACCAGCACAATGGTAAAGGCAACTTCCCCACAAGCTGCCTCAGGACAGCTGCGTTTAGAAACAAGGTGGTTGGAATTAACCAGTGACTTGGTTGGTTGTCTCCAAGACATCTTTTCACCCCCAAAACACCCAAGTCCCAGCCTGTGTTGCCTGGTGATCAGCTAAAGCAGGAGAAGCCTCTACGGTGGTCTCTATCCCCTTCTCCTCATGTTTCCATGGTATGGTGCCCCCACAAGGCAGAAGCACAGGCCCACGGGACCCAAAGGGGACATGGGCGCTGCAAGGCCGCTGCCCGTCACCCTACCACAGGCCTCAGCACTCCTGCCTGAGGCTCGTTTTAGCTTGTAGACCAAGGGTGCTTCATGCGCAGGCGCTTGATCTCCCGCCGGCTCAGGCTTCCCACTGTCACCTCAGCAGACGCCCAAGGTGAACGTGAGCGTCGCTGGCGCGGGAGGAGCGTGAGCAGGAGGAGCGGGGACAGCTCTGCCCAAACTTCAGAAATCTGCACCTAGAATCAGAACTTGCCGGAGCAGAGGGCAGCCTGTCTTCCCTGGGCGAGGAAAGGTGCGTGTCCTCAGCAGGCAACGCTGCCATCGGACACGGCCCACCCGTGCCTCGGTAACCAAGAAGCAGCTCTGAGCAGTCCACGAGCTCTGCGCCTTGCGGGTGCCCAAAGGCTGCCCATGCAGGGGCAGAGCACTGCGGAGCCAGCGCGGTACTTACAGCAGCTGCAGGGAGGGCAGGTGCGAAAACATCCTGTCCTTGACTTCGGAGAAGGTCCCGTTAACAAGGCTCCTGGGGAAGGAGAAGTCAGGGGCAGCGCCCGGGCGCGGGGCCCCGCCGCCGCCCCGCGCCGCCCGCACTCACAGCGAGCCGAGGT
>VWPW01007426.1:1282765-1303765 GCA_013389825.1 Crypturellus undulatus
CGAGCGGGACCGGCGCGCCCGGCCCGGCGCGCTGCGCCCCTCGCACCTCGGCGCGGCCCGGGCCCTCTCACTTCCCCATCCATCGCATCCCGCCTCAGCCCAGCCTGCCCCATGCTGCTTCTGCCCACCCTGCCTCAGCCCTGATACTCCCTGCGTGCCCTGTCCTGCTCTAGAATCATGGAATCATTATGGTTGGGAAAGACCTTCGAGATCATCGAGTTCCACTGTAAGCTCTTCAACACCATGGCTGATAAGCCATGTCCCTAAGCACCTCATCTGTGCATTTCTCGAATGCTACCAGGGACAGTGACTCCATCACTTCCCTGGGCAGCCTGTTCAATGCCTCACCACTCCTTCTGTGTAGAAATTGTCCCATCCTGCCCCCTGCTTGCCAGCTGAGCCCATCTCACCTCACACTCCCCATCCCAACCCAACCTGCCTCAGCCCAGTCAGCCCGTGCCCTTCCTCCCAATCTGTCCTGCCCCATATGCTCCGTCCTGCTTCAGCTCATTCGATCTCACACACCCCATCCCAGCGCCTCACATTGCCTATCGCAACTCTTCCTGCCCCATCCCAACCCATGCACCTCATCCTGCTTCACCCCATTCTAACCCATCTCACCCAACACACTCCATCTCAGCCCCTTGTTCCTCATGGCACCTCAGGCATCCCATCCTAATGTATCCCAAGGCAGCCCAGCTCATCTGAGTCCATCCCAGCCCACCTCAGACACCCTGTCCCCATGAATCTCAACGTATCCCAGTCCATCCTGTCCCATACATCCCATCCAACCCCATGTGACCCAATACTCATTGCAGGACATCTCATTCTTTGACATTGGTGGGGTGGGTTTTTTGTTTGTTTTTGTTTCTGTTTTTTTTAGTCAGGAGGAAAGAACAAAATTCCAGACTCAAAACTTAACCAAGCAAACTCTTAATAGCAGATTTAAGACTGGACTCTTATCTGAACTGGAATCTTGCAGAGTTTTTTAATCCAGTTATTCTCCAACATGGCAAGAGGTAGATTTTCTTCCTGATGGTGAGACCTTTGTAAACATAGGCATCTGTTCGTCAGAACTCCCAAAAAAAAGTGTGAAGCATTAATTTATTGCTGACCTAGAAACTATTTGTTTTCTTGAACTTTTCACAAAAACAAAAACAACAACAACAAAACCCTGGGATTCAGAAGACTAGTTTGATACACATCTAAACTTTAATTTGACATCTGAATAATTATTAGAGGGGTCAAAATTTACTGTAGAAATGGTAATAATAAAAAATAAGCTGAGATGCTACAGCCTTTCTGGGCAATTTGTTCCAGTATCTGACCACTCTCACTGGGAAGATATTTTTGCCTTGTATCTTCAGGATTTCCATTGCTGCAACTTGTGTCTGTTGCCTTTCACCATTTTACTGTGCAGCTCCAAGGAGATCATGGTTCTCTCTCCTCTACAAGTTCCCGTGAGGTCAGACAGCAAAGAGCCTTCTCTTGCCCATCCTGAGCACAGCCCCCAGCCTCTCCACCTCCATATAACCCCACAGGAAGCAAAAATTGAGAATGCACAGCTTCAGGAGTGGATCTGATTGCATAGAAACAAGGCATAAAATTATATGCAGTCCGTGTTATCCCTAGTTTTGTTTTGGCTTTTGATTGCTTTATATTGAGGTCACTATGAAACAAAGAAAAAAAATGACAAGGAAGCTGACAGAAATAAAAAAATACCATGCTGATTTCCCTAAATAACAGCAAAGTTGTGATGCTTCCATGAACCAGAGAAAAAATGTCTCCATGAAGCAAAGCATCTGCAGCCAATCAAAGTGGCCATTTCGGACAGCCACTTGTCAGGTTCACCCTGGGCAAGCGTCTTGAAAGCACTAGACCCTGTCAGGAAGCACAGCCTCAGGGTCTGGAGGTGCTGCAAAGCTTTGAATGAGGGCATATTCCCCACTGGTGTGCACCTAATGAAGACGGTGTGCACCTTTTTCCCACCGCAGGCATTACGATCCGAAAGCTCCTCAGTGTCGGGAGGAAGGTGATGTGGAAGGAGGTGCAGAGGCAGCCAGGAGCCCCGACGTGGGCAAGGAGACCAGGGACTGGCTGAGGAGGGAGCCTGGAGTGCAAGCAAGACACAGCAGACAGCCCTGCTTGCTGAAATTAGAAATGAATGGTTGTTGCTGACTATTCAAAGCACAGAAAGTGTGTGTGTATAGGTTTAGAAATAAAAATATGCATATACACATGTGCATTATATATAATTGCTTAATGGAACATTCACAACCTACTTGTTTTAGAAAGTTATGCCTTGTAGATTCACACAGCAGCCTTGCAAAAAAATGAATTTCTCTCTCTTCCTTAGGAAGGAAAAAGGCATTGAAATAGAGCTCTAAAGAGCTAGAAATAACACTATAATGTGCATTCTGTTGCTTTCCCTCAAATTTCAGTTCATAGACTTAGGTGATTTTTTATGTAGACTTGCAGGTGCATCCATTTAAGTCATGACACAAATAAATGCAGCCGAGTGCATATGAATGATCGTGCTATCAAGTACCCGTAGATATGTGCATTTAAAATGGGTGGCACAATCAAAGAAGCACGCAGATAGCATAACAATGAGCATGATATAAAACTCAAACAGATACATGAGGTGGAAAGGATATACCGTGCTTCTAAATAGTTGCCTTAATCAAGTGTGCACAACAGAGCAGTGTCCAAGTGCAGACGAATGCAACTCTACACTTGATCCTCCAAGTGGACATTAAATGGAAAACATGCTGGTTCCCAATTGATTGGGACTCAGACATCTTGTCACTTTGATGGATTAGGTTATCATCATCATTCCTGCTAACAGCATGACTCTTTCTCTTTTCCAAAATCTCTGATATTTATCTTGACTTCTGAAGAGAAATGCAATTGCACAAACATTTAGGAGCACATAAATATTAAAATAGATATATTGATGCAGAAGTCAGGAACTCTGTTTTCTTGGGGGGACTAGAAAGGTGTTTCCAGCATAATCTCATTTCTCCCATCAACCCTGCTTTCATAACAACCCAGCTTTATTTAGGGTAATATCAATATAAATGATTTCACATCGTTTTTCCAGTAGTTTGACAGTGGTCACAAAGTTGATGATTGGCTCATCCCATACAAAATGTAAAATATAGGAAGGAAAAACACTTCAGCTTTTTCTGTCAAAAAAAAATCTAGGTTAATTTGCAAAACAAATGACTTTTGTTGGATCACAGGTGACCACCTGTCCAAATTAAGAAATTTGAAAAAGTTTGGGCAGGAGAAAAGTGTGTCACTAGAAGCCTTCCTGCAATGAGGACTCTTAATTGCTTGGACCCTGCTGTGGGCGAAGGCACAGGAAACTAATGCTCTGAGCAATATTCATCTTGCTGAGTGTTTTCCTTCCTTCACTTGTGGTTGGTATGACCCCTTTGGACTCCAACTGCTAGAGAAGCTGCATGGCAACATGCAGAGTACGTTATTATTATCTTGAATATTCTCCAGCTTTTGTACCAAATGCTTAATCTGCTTGGTCAGGATTAAATGTCCTTCGCTTTTGACTTCTGAACATTTCTGCTCCAGATCATGCACCTGGCGTGTTACTACAGCTTTCTTTTAATGAAGAACAAACACAATATTCTTTGCTGAAACATAGCACTATGTAATATGCATTTGTGGACTATTTTTTAAATTTTCCCAGAAATCAAACAAAAATACAGCTCGCAAAACCCTCCTGTGTGCAAGCTGGCTGAGGGCCTGCGCTGGGCACCGTGGAGCTGCCAGGAGAGAACAGCCACCTACACGCGTTGTCAGCCTGCTTTCACCCCTCTCTGCCCTTGTCTCAACACTTGTCAAAAACTGAAGGAGTTCAAAGGGTTTCGGCAAATAGACCCAACTTCAAACATGCAGCACAGTAACAAAAGCCTCATTTCTTTATGAAACCAGGCAAAAAAAAAAATCTAATAGAAAGCATAACAATTCTAAAAGAAAAAAGGATTTTCTTACTGGCAGGATGACTGTATTTCACATGCGGTATGAAATTCGGCATACTATTTGACCACCCACTTCCCACCCCCGAACAAATGAAGATTTTTCATTTTTTTCTGCCTACCCTAAAACTAATAAAATATTTCTATATGATAATTGTAAATTAAAGTAAAATTCATCCCTTAAATTCACAAAGAGAGAATATCTATAGCATCAGTTACAGGAAAAGTGAAAAAATGATAGGCAGATAAAGTCCTTTGAAATGAGTAAAACCAAACTACCGTATTTTTTCACGCATGGACATTGCTCAGAGAACCTGCACTGCATCAAATGTATTGGCCTTTGGAAATAAATTCATGATAATTTGTAATTACCAATAACCTACAAAAATAACAGAGACAGGGAGGCTATGGGAGAAAGTAAGCAGGCTTTGTAGGAATCAAGGCGGGGCTTAAAAAGGCTAAATTTTGCCTTGCACGTGCCTGCTCACTGGCAAATTATGCAATCACCTAATAAATTTTAATGCCATGTAATTAACTGCAGTTCCCTTGACCATTTCACCCCAACTCTGCCTATCAATTTCACATGTTCCGAACTACGCCAAGCTTTGCCATTCAAACCAGGGCTGCCAGGAACATCACCCTTGCAGAATAAAAGAGTCACTACATTTTCCAAGGAAACAAATTCTTCACATTCTCAGTTTCCTTGGAAATGATGCCAAGCTGTTCAAATGGCCTTGACTTTTGCACATTTGAGATAAAGACAGAGATAAATATGCTTGTCATGCAACCTATGGGAGTTTCACTTAGCTTGTAAGTTGAAGAGGAAAAAAAAAAGTCATTTTTGCCATCCCTTTCTGAGGGCAATGCAAAGTCCTTGGTTAGGCTTGAGGTGCGCAAAAGCAAAAGCTGAGGTGGGTGATCTCAGCTGGACTTCCTCCACTGTGCCCTAGCCCCTTGCTCAGAGGAGGATGGCAACCAGCTGTGGATGAAGGCCGAGTTAGGCATTGTGAGAGAACTCAGCCCATAAACATTCATGGGACGGGGCAGGCTGCCTCCAAGAGTGCCAAAGAACTCATGGGTGTCCTCAGAGGACCACCTTCCATCGCCTTGGAAAGGCTGTGGAAATTCCCAGCAAACAAACCAAATCTTGTACCTGTCTTCAGAAATGGCCAAATGGCCTATCCAGGGAACTACAAGCCAGTCAGCCTCACTTTGGTCCTTGGAAAAGTCATGGAGCGAGTCCTCCTGAAACACATTTTTTCAACATAAGTTTCCCCAACCGTAGAAAGGCTTGTGACAGCGTCTCCTACAGTATTCCTGTGGCCAAGTTAGGACATTATGGTCTGGATGTGTGGACATCCAGACAGGAGAAACTGCTGGGATGGCTAGGCTCCAGGGGTAGTGATTAATGATCTGTACTCTGCCTGGAGGCTGGCAACAAGCAGAGCCCTGCAGACCTCTGATCTGCTCCATTTCTTCATCAGTGACCCAGAGGAGGCGATGAACTGCACTGACATGGGGTTTGTAGATGACACCAAACCCAGAGGAAAAGTCAACATGCCTGAAGCAGGGGCGGGTTGCCAGGCAGAGGGACCTAGGCAGGCTGGAGGAATGGACCAGCAGGAACGCCTTGCAAGGAGGAAAGCCAAGTCCTGAGCCCGAGAAGAACCCCCTGCAACATGGCAGGGTGGGCCCAGCTGGCTTGGGAGCAGCTCTGCTGAGGAGGTCCTGGGGTGCTGGGGGATGGCAAACTGGGTACGAGCCAGGAGTGTGTCCTAGCAAGGAAGCCTCCCAAGCTGCCCTAACAGGAGCAGAGCCAGGGGGTTGAGGCAAATGGTTACTTGCTCTGTGCTTGTTCTGTTTTTCCAATAGAAGGAGAATGATCAAATGGACGGCCCCCACAGTGGTCGGGGTGGGAGCACTTGCCCTATGAGGAAAGGCTGAGGGAGCTGAGTTTGTCTAGCCTGGAGAAGAGGCAGCTTTGGGACACCTCGTGGCAGTCCCCCAGTACATGGTGGCCATCAAGAAGACAGAGCCAGGCCCTTCCCAACCATGCATGGCGGGAGGATGACAATGAAAATTGAAACAAGAGAGATTGGAACTGGATGATTTTCCTCACAAAGATGGTCAGACACTGAGAGACAGAAAAGCCAGGTGGCCTCCACCTTCGAGGCTTTAGAGACTGGACTTGAGCAACCCCTGAGCAACCCTGAGCAACCCCTGACTTCATAGCTGGCCCTGCTTCGGATTAGAGACCTTTTGAGGGCCCTTACAATCTCAGCTCCCCTTTGATCCTGTGAATCTCCTCTAACAAAGCCTTGCTTATGCACTCCAAAATAAGGAACCTGCTTGTAGATAGTGTCGCAATAAGAAATACAACTTTGAATTTCTTGCCTTCCCTCTATTTTAAATCTCATTTAAAAGATTTTTTTTCAGAGCTTTTTTTAACATCACCCAGATATTTTCATATACACACTTCCATATATATAGAAACAGAGAGTGTCTATGCATTTTCCTCTATGCATTTACCCGCTGAATGCATATTCTATAATCCTCGGTGTTTTGCAAGGCTCCAGCATAATCTGCTTCATTCAGTAGTTGCTCTCACTCAGGAAATGCACAGCAGTCACAAATGCTCTGCAGATTGGTTGCTGGGTAAACTGGGGCTCATTTGTATTCAGCACCCTGTGTAAAAGTGATAAGAAGCCAAATACTCCTAGGAAACAGCACAAATGAAATACAGCACGCAGGAGGCGAGGTATTTATAGAAACAAAATATCAGCATTTTCCACGCATTTACACAAAGCAATTTCAGTCTTTTCACAAGAAAAAAAAAAAAAGACCATCTCTTGCATTCATTTACTCATTTCCCTGCAGTCATATATTTTGGCCAAAAAGCACTGACTACATGGAAAACCTTCAGGTCACAGCAAATTAAAGATCAATGACAACCTAAAATAGATGCTGTCATATTTTCACTCCTAACATGTCTTTGCAATAAGAGCATTGTCTCAGTGAGTAAATAACATGACATTTCTGCTTGAATGGGGATCTCAGTGTTGTGGCCGAGCTCTGCCTGCAGATCCCAGCCTGCTATGACAGACCGAATTATATCTGCATTTGAACCACTGGGGTTTCTAGACCGATTAGCTGAAGTCCTAAGTGCAAGACAGAAGCTTGTTTATTAGAAAGCCAACCTAACATGAGGCAAAATCAGGTCTCAGCCCTCTGTTCGGGTCTCTAAAACCCTGCTCTGTTCAGAGCCAATGCCTCTGAGCACCCTTCAGAGAGAGAGGACTATTTTTAAAATGTAGATGGCTAGTTCTTAAGTCTAAGAGTGACATTTTAAGACTCCAGTTTGGTTACGTGCACTTGGCCGTCCCCGTGTGTGTGGCTCATGAGTAGCATTAAGCCTATGCATTAACATTTATAGGCTGGAGCAAAAATACTGCTACGTAGTCATGGCATAGCCAAGTGAAACACTGTATAAGGGAAGTTTACAAAATAAGTACCTACTTAGCTAATTCCAAATATTATTTCCACTTAGCTAATAATGTGAATAAGACTGAGAGGTACTGTCAGCCCTATCTTCTGCCTCTATCCCTTGACTTAAATAACGATTTGCTGTTCAGAGATTTTGTTGGGGAAAGAGAGATGGAAAATGCAAAGAAAACAAGCGATAAAATCCCACCTGAACTGTGAACTTGCCTTTTATTGCTCCTTTATTGCTGGAGTTTTAGAAATATTAGGAGATAGAAAAAAAAACCCACACACATGACAATAAGTTGCAGTTGATCTGTAACCTTCTAACAAAAAGCGAATAAATAAACTGATGAATGGAGGAAATCATCTAAACTGGGAAACAGAAGAAAGGCATAAACAAAATCTCTTCTGCTGCTGCCCTTCTACAGCTGAGTCAAAAATGCTTTAAACAGAAAGTTCTTATCTACAGGAGAAAATAAGTTAGATTTAATGGTACTGAATAATCTTGTGCAAATCTCTATTTTGACCCTAATTCCCTTCGATCTCTACCAAGGTTAAATAAGAGAATAAACAAGTAGTGGTGGGTACGTGTAAATGGTTTACAAATAGCAGGAAAAAAAAAGGCTCAGACATCACTAGAAGCTGCATGGGGGAAACCAAGTGATGCTAATAATTACACAAGATGCTTCCTTGAATGTTTTCTGTCTGTACATACACAGTGTGAAGGAAAGGAAAAAATATTTTAAAAATGTAATTCTACATGTAATTTTTCAGACTTCTTTCTTGGCAGAAGAGCAATAACATGTACAAGTCATAGATAAGCTTCATTAAATGAAACAAACCTGGAAAAATATATAAAAAAAAACAAAGGATGCAGTTATAAAAGCTTAAAAAAACTGATTCTAAAGCAGCTGCAGAAGAGCAGATCCAAGATTTTTTTTCCAGCCAAAAATATGGGGACACTACAAGTAAGTTATCCTGCTTAGGAGAAACTGATGCAAGTCAGTTATTTACAAAATTTCAGAGTCCCATTCCTCTGGGCATTGCAGGGATTAAGTAAGCAAAGACAGTTTCTCTGCTTCTAGCAAGTCTCTTCCAGACAGCTTATTTGCAAAACTGCCTCTGTAGGCCTTTTCTCAGCATCATGCTTATTTAGGCTACGTCCGACTTTCTGCTCACTTCTGTGTTTTTCTCCTTCCTTGCACCCTTAGTCAGGCAGCAGCTGAGTTCCTTTTGCACATCATCCAGTTCATATGCCATATACTGTGATATTCAAATGCCTTACGGTGATATTAAGTGAAAGATGGTTGCTTCCTTCTCCTCCACAACACAGATTAATATAGACCCGTGGGATATAAAAAGTGAATATTCAAGCTCAGGACATCTATCTCACCCTTCAAAATGCTTACTGATTTACTAAGGTCATTAAAATTAATGCAAACACTCCATTAGGTTTTGGATCGGGTTGTTAACCTGATCCAGTGTCGCCAGATCTATAACAGGGAAGCCAATGTTTCCAATTTGCGTATCCAAACAGCACCTCTTCTCCTCAGATCAGGTTTCTATTTCCCTTGATGGGATTCTTGTCAACATTTCAATGCACATAAATCACACCAATGCAATAAAATCATTTATTGGGAGGTCTTTAGAGGGTCAGCAAGACCTCCACCATGGCAGTGTGCACATGTGAGAAGCTGCAGTTTAGGCATTATTATTGTCACCCCTTTCTGATAAAGAAAAAAGACAGGAGCAGGTAGTAAGGTAATAGCTCTCTGTGTGAGCGTGCGGTGCAGAACACTGAAACCTCAGCGAAGTATCAGATGGACCCTGAAGGCCGTGCAAGAGAGGGCACAAGGCTCTTCCTTCCCACAGGCGGGAGGGAGGATCGGGAACAATGGCTAACTCGGGGAGGCAGCAGGGAAAGACAGAAAACCCTGTGCAGAAGCCCTTCTCGCCCTGTGAACTTTCAGATGGGCCTGGTTGTGTGTGAAGTGAAGCAGGCTGCACTGCTGGGGAGTGTGGGCATCACCTTGAGAACGTGGTCTCCAGTAGGGAGGTGGTCGCCTCTCAGACCACTTGGTCTGACTCTGGTGGTCCTTGGACTTAAGCCCTAGACTTAAGTCTTGGTGCCCTGGACTTAAGCCTCAGACCAGATGTTCTGAAATTCAAAGAAGATTCAGTACCTGGACATTTCCTTACCTATGTCCGAATAAGATTCCTGATCATTAATGCTTCTGAGGATGCCTTCACATATCACATGATCAAGGCCTTCATGAAATGCAGTTCCAGACACTCCTTCTTTTAAAAAGTCTTAGTAAGTGCCAATTTCCACCTTCCTCAACAACTTTCATGATCCTCATCCCTCAGGGAAATGATGAATCTATTCTCACGTTTGTGTCGAGGACTCTAATTCTGGAGGGAAGCGCTTTAGCCAGATGTCTAGTCTGGAGGAAGGGTGAGGAGGGCTGTACTTCATGTTTCTAGGTGTGCCACTGGAGAGGGAAGGGGGAAAAATTGCACCACACAACCCTCAATGTTCATTAAATTAAGCAGGAAAAACAAAAGGCTGATGATCTTATGACTAGGGGAGGAAGGAGAGGTTTTCAGCGCACAGCTGTCTACAGGAGCTGTTTGCAGGAGTGGGGTGGGTGTCGTGGCAGAGATTCTACCTGGGCATTTCTGCAGCTGCCCACACCCCTGAGTGAGGCCTCTGGTCCTTTTGACATGCCATATAGCTCAGACTGTCTAACGTTAAGTCTGAATGTCTTTTGGCATCTTTTACATAAAGCTTTGGATGTTTTGGACGCCATTTGAAGTGGTTTAGGAAGTGTAGGATCTCTCTTTGCGGTACCTACTCTTTTGTCTGCATCTGACCTTTAGGAAAAAGACTCCAGAGAGGCAGTATTTTACCAGAAGCGCTGTAGCCCAGGCACACATCCTAGCAGAAATCCGGAGCGAGCTGAGGAACATGAACCGGCCGCCTCGTATCACAGGGGTGCCTGAGATGGCAGCTTTCCTCCTCTTGCAGCTTATATCCCACTCAGGATTTTAGAAACAACACAGATGAAATACAGCAATTAGCATACACTCAGTGTGGAGTCTATTGCTTTTTATAGACAGCAGAGGAGAAACAGGCTTAGCAAAGCTCTTACAAATGCAAACACGAGCCCTAGGCATCGCAGCTGCACAGCCAGGTTTGCCCCTGGCCGGGGCGGGGACCGGCTCCCGCAGTCCCTCTGTCCACAGCAGTCTTGGGCCGGGCTGCTCCGCGCTGCCCACAGCTCGGCAGGGACAGGCCCCGTGTTCCCCAGCGCGGCAGACCTGCTGCCAGGGCCCATGTGGGGAAGCGCTTCTAACACCGCAGCATCTGCTGGCTGCAGGAGCGGGGCGCCTGGAGCACCCAAAATACCTAACGAACACCTTGATTTCTGAATCGATGAACTTGCAGAAAATTCCTGCGTGAGGCAAGAAATTGAAGTCAGATTTATTCTGTACCTAGAGACTGATCTTGAGATTACTTATTATTTATATGACCTTTGGCGCTCTTTACATGTTCCCTTTGGCTTTCAGAAGCCAAAGTTGTATTGAAGATGAGTTTGAGTGAAAATGATTTGTTTAGGAGGAATGTTAAGACCATTTTTTGGAAAGGATCGAAAAATACAGTTGGGATTAATGAATTTTGAGCAAAGCTGAAGGCCCATTCTTTGGGAGTGCAGCCAAAGCTCCAGACACAGGAATCACATTCCCAGAAGCTACGGTCTGACAGTTGGCTGCAGCCAGTGGAGCACAAGAAAAGCCCAAAGACCAGCATGAAAGAGCAGCTAAAGGTCACAGGAGCAAATGAGAAATATGGAAAGAAAAGCATATTAGCAAGAATAGGCTTTGAGGAAGATCTGTCCCAAAGACGTGGCGGGCAGGAGAATCTGCTGGAAGAACAAAGAGAATAGCCTCACGTTGGAAATTTGGACTTTGGAATTTGGAAATTGCTAGCACCACCTATTGGTGGCGATTTTAATTGGAAAAAGCTTGCTGATTCCCAAATATATTTATACAAACGGAAAAGAAAAGGCATTGCTGCTATGTGTTTGCTTTAACAAACATTAAGCAGTTAAAATATTTATAAAGATGTGATACTTAGTTGCCCTTTCAGTGATGTAGTTTAGGTTGAATCTCGATGCACTAAATGCTTGGAAAATATATGTGTTTGAGCTTAATGAAATATAATTAGGTCAGCATTAGATCTAATCCTATCTCCTTTAAAATAAGAGAAAATCTACTGAAATCTACCCTCACACTATTAATAATTGAAAATATATGCAAAAAAAAAAAGAAACTCCATGCACAGTAACAAGCAGTGGAAAGGACTAAAAGATAAATGTCTGTAATAAAAATTGTGTGCATTCTCTCCAAAGTTCGTCTAATCAATCAAAATATATTTTGCTCTGCGTATTTGCTTATTGTACTGTATTTGCTGACCTGTTTGAGTAAAGCTTACAAATATTGTTGATCTTGTGCTTTTTGGGAAAGGAAATTTCAAGTAAGGCTCCACCCATCATAGAATTATTGCCCCTAAGAGTTACTTATAAATAAGCTTGGACTTCATGGATATAGTGTAACGAGTGCTTTCATTTTGCAACTGCTGTTACAGGAGTGATTAGTGGTCAAAAAAAAAAAAAAAAAAAAAAAAAAGAAAGGAAGGGAAAGTTATAATGGTAAATGTGATTTGGTTTTGGTGCAATACAGCTGCGCCCTAGCAAAACTACAGCGTAAATACATCAATTTATCAACTCCCTGCCCACATCTCCTTTTTATTTACCTTGTATGTCTCTTTGCTCACAAAACCCCACTCAGAGGAGCAGGGCCCATCTGCAGTTGGGGCAGTTTGAGCATCAGGGGAACAGCCTTTGCTGAGGGCCTTGGTTAACGTGTCAGGAACATCAGGGCTTGTGCAGGGTGATGCTGGGCACCCATGAGGGCCTTCGCTTCCCTTACGGGCAATTTGCAGGCCCCGTTTCTGCAGGCTCTAGTAATAAATAATGGAATTTGTTCAAAGGTGTTCCTGCAAAGCTGTTTTATCTCGTGCATGTGTTATCTTTCTTTCACTTAAGAGGCAGCTAATGAAGGGCCCAGGCAGCAGCAACCAATTCTGCCAGGACCTGCTTGTTCTCGGCCCAGGCGAGAGGCAGTGATCGATACATCCCGCTTATGATCCTGGCCCTGGTGAGCATGGGTTGCCCCTCTGCCTCGGGCTGCAGAGCATTTGCGCACTGCAGAGAGCTTCGGCTCTCAGTGTGGGACTTCTGCTAGTGCTTTTTTTTTTTTTTTTTTTTGCTAGTGCATTTTTTTTCTGTATTAATGACTAAAAACACAAGGAATCCACAAAAACCTTGTGAAGGTATATGTGTGCTGAAAGCACTTGTTTAAAAAAAAAAGGGAAATACTAAAAATTGTGGGTAGATATGGAATAAGTGTGGCTTAAATATTATGGGTTTATGTCACAGATTTTATTAAGGGAACAATTCAAATTAAACAAATTATTAGGATTTTTAAATATATCTCAGAAATTGGGGAGTTTTTGCCTGTTATTTTAGAAATATTTGTAGTGCCTCTGTTTATATTATCATTAAGACTTTGCAGAAAAAATTGAAAATGGAGCTCAGCAACGCCCTAAATTTGGACATTATAACCCCTGCACTTGAACACAGAGGAAATCTCTCAGTGAAGACGCAGAGCTTGTTGCTGCTGTGCGCTCTATACCTGTTCAGCTTTTGAGAGAAAGATCCACTTTGAGATAGAACCAGAAAGAAAATGTTTTGGTTTTGCTGGGTTTTGACCAGCAGTGCTGAAATTTTCACTGCCAAAATGATATTGTAGATAGGTTGATAGCTACATTTAGAGCCTAAAAATGTTTTGTAGTAGACCATGCTTCAGTACCTCTGGGTAAGTTATTTGTTTAACTCCAACCAAACTGTATTTAGCTTTCCTAAAATCACAGTCTTCAAAAGGGACCCTGCCAATGGGCAAGGGGCCATTTAAGTAACACTCCTGAGGTACTTCAAATACTCAGGAAAAATAATTGTTGACAGACCTGAAACCTGGCATTTCCTGCCTGTGGCTGTTCAGTTGAACTGGGAACTGCAGAAATGTTGATCCTTAAGCATTACATCCCTGCTCTGCCACTGGAAGGAAATCAGTCTTTATATTTGCTAAGCGTCTTTTATCCTAGGGCCTTTGAAATTATCAGAGGAGTTACTTAATCAAAAACACCCGCCTGCAAAACGAGAGCTCCTGATTTTACTGCTATCTCTGCAACAATGTGGTATTTAGTCTTGTGAACCCTCTGGCAAAGCTGACTCAGGCAGAGCTCCTGGTCATGTAGCCTCATGCATCAGACCACGGTGCTAATCTGGGCTCATGAAGGCAGAACCCAAGGGCTGGTCTCAATCAGTGCAGCACTCAAGCCAAGTAACACTCTCAGATGATCGGTTTGTCTTTACTTGTTTGTCTCTACATGTTTGGAAATATATGTTTGGAAATTGAGATAGAAGTGAATAAATATATATTTCCAAATGTTGGAGAAATTCATGCTCTTCATTTCAGGTTTTGTAGGCCTCAAGGAAAACAAACAAAGAAAAAAAGCAGGCAGATATTGGATGTTGTACAACCAAGATTATAATAAAATAAGATAAGATAAGATAAGATAAGATAAGATAAGATACAATAAAATAAAATAAAATAAAATAAAAAACAAAGCAAGATCCTCAAGTGAAGCGATTTACCCGTTTTTTCCGTGTGTGCAAAACCACTTCCAAGATCAGCTTCTCCCTTTTTTTATGCCAGATGGTAACGCCTACCAATCTTTTTGGAAGACCTCTAAACAAATCCCTAGTGGCTTGCTCCTAGCCCGGGCCAATAACAAAATCCACCCTTGGGGGTACGGTGGTCCCCTGAAGTCTTGTGACCCAACAGTTATATTTTATATATAATTCGTTTATATTTTCTCAGGAGGAAGCTAGGCCACTGTTACCCTCATGTAAGGCAGAACGATAGGAGCAACCTCAACCTAGGCACAAGTGGACAGTAAGGACGCCAGGACACTTCTGTCCCACCTGACATAGGGATATACCCCCCGGGAGTTGCAGGGCTGGGGCAAACCCATGGCACGGGACATCAGCCCAGCCTGCTCTAAGCGCAGGACAGAGGGCAGGAGGAGAGGACTGCACTGAGCGTCCAAGTAACATGAGTCCAACATAGCAGAGCAGCAGGAACAGAAGGAACAGCAGGGATGGGGACATGAAAGCTGCCTCATCACTCAGTACATCCAAAAGCAATCAATGAACATGAAAAATCCAACATGAAAACCCTGAAGCTTTGCCTGCGCCAGGCCAGAGTGAAGCTTGAATTCGTGCTAGCGCCTCCGGGGAGCGCTCGCAGAACATCTCAGCACCCAGAAATCTCCTGCTCAGACCTTTCCTGAGCCGCTTGAGAAAATGCGGCACCAACAGCAGTTCCTGGGGCTTTCCGGAGCTCCTGGTGCCAGCAGGCAGCAGGACACAGGCCTCCTGCCATCACCCAGTGGGAGCAGCTAGGAGAAAAGCAAAGTCCCGAAGCAGCGGGGAGAAGGAGGGCGCACAGGACCGAGAAGGAGAGGGGTGTGACGGCAACCTGTTAGGGGCAACGCTTAGCAGGGTGAGAACATTTGTCATTAGAAAACGCACTGTTCTTCCCCGTGTGCTTGGATGGGGCGCATTTATGGTACAGGTACCGCTCATCTTGGTAGCTCAGAGCTGCACAGACCAGCCCTGCGGACAGACGGAGGCGGCTACAGTGTCCGACGAGCTGCGGGACGGCTTCCAGTGGCATCGTGCTTCATTTCAACTAATGAGAAGCTTGCACTCGTTCCACTTTTATTGAAGTGATTTCTTCTAATTGGCTATTTGATGCCTTAAAAAAAAATACCAGGAGATACAGGTCAGTGCTCCAGTAAGCAGAGGTTTGAGTACTGTTTTTCAGGCACAAATGAAGATTTGCTTACGCTCACCAGAAAGGCTGCAGAGAAAAATTAATGATCTTATCAGGTAAAGCAGGTGTTGTGGTCACACCATCAAGGTCACTAGCAATAACACAACAGAGCAGTGGCCTGTTCCCAGCAACATGCTGGAGTGTGGGGGAGATAATGCGCTCAGCCTCGAGGGGAAAAAATATGATGCGCTAACACTCGCTAACAGCTGTTAATGGCAGCGTGTCGTGGATGCGGAGAACACGTTTGACCTCGTAGTCCTTTGGAGGAAGCTCTAAACAACTGGCTCGGTCCCCCACTGCCTTGCTCCTGTAATGGTCTCCCGCTCTCGCGCCAAGCAAACGTAGTGTATGTGTTAAACGCCAGAAAAGCTGAGCTTTGCCACCACATCCCCAGGTGCAAAAGCCTGCAGCAAGTGCAAGGGAGGGAATAATCCGAGCCTGAGCGTGCGGGACAAGGGGCTCCTGCAAGATCAAAGGGACTCACGCAGACAAATGCAGTTAGTTACAGCGGCTAAACAAAAGCTGCACTTTTTAAAGGCAGCTGAGTAGGAGCATGGTGGGTCACAACTACTTGCCCCAAGACAAAAATCAATCTGTGTTACTTTTCCTGGGAGCACAGCAGAGCCATCGTGTCTAGAAGAGGCAGAACTCCTTCCTGGCCCAGCACACCAGTGCTCATAAGGGCAGCTTCCACCATACCCATTCTTGTAGAAGGGCCTCCTCAGCTCATCTCCCTTGGGTACTGGAGCGACATGTTGCTATTAGGAGCTCAGAGCACCATCACTCCTAAGACAGGCCCTGAAAGACACTCAGTCAGCTCCCTGCCGTTAGCAAATCCACACCTTTCCTGCAGTCTCGCTGAAGGAGATGGCAGCGTTTCACTTACCAAAAGGTACCAATTGCTATCTCCCTGTACAGAGTATATTGATCCAGAAGTCACCATGTAACTGCAGAGGGCCATCCAGAACACTAACATGGTGCGCGTCTTCTTCCAAAGCCTGACATGCTGCCCTCTTTCAGCTCGTAGATTTAACATTCAGCTGAGATTCTTCCTAAATAAAAACAAACACAAGCCTAGAGCATGACAGTTTGCGCCATCTGCGCGAGACACGAGCTTGGCTTTTAATAGCGCCAGTTATATCATTATTAAAGAGCATTTTTATATCCAGATTCATGTGCTGATTAGGCAGCCTGTGAGAAGAGCGCCAGTGGCACGGGTGCACGGGCACCTGTCGCCCAGCGCTGCTCGGTGCCGTGCACGGGCTCGTGTCTTGGGGCCCTTCCCCAGGCTCTTCCTACGCAGCGGTACAGCAAAGTCTGCTCAACCTCCCCTCAGTACCTGGCGCATTAAGGCGAATCTGTTGTTAGAGAATATTAAAAGAGGGATACGCAAGTACTGGTAACAATAGTAAGGGATGGGTTACTGCCTTGGGGAAATAAGAGATGCACTTTTATAGCATGTCCTGGTACTGCACTTTTTGGATTATTAAAATGCCTATTGTAATGTAAAAGCTTTTTACACACTTTCTTCATCTTACTTTCAAAGCATAGCCCTAACTTCTCACCCTCGAGCCATTTCCTATTCCCTTATTCCTACTGAGAGGGACATCGAGCCCAGAATCCGTACTGCAGCTTTGTTACAGAGTAAGGGAACAAAGGATTAAGAGGAGTAGGATGATTTGTATTTAATGAAGAGTGCATAAAATACATAGCAACTTTTTAAAAATGCTTCCGTTTAGCTTTATTGGACAGATCCTTCTTCCTCAACTGCTGCATGCCCCGTTTGACACAGTGGAGGCCGAAGCCTGTTTCCATCACCTCGCACTCCAGGGAGACGAGGTGTAGGATTAACCAACTGCACAACACAATTCGTGTTTGCACACCAGTTTTAATGGTCACACATGCTTGGCAGTGCCCTACAAAGACAAAACATGACTGCTTCCCTGTGTCACCCCCCACAGCCAGGCCAGGCCGCCCGGCTCCTCGGGAGGCACCACCTCGCTGAATCCAAGCCCCACAGTGGAACCACTGGGGCAAAGGATGAAGATGGCTGCAAGTATCGAACAGATACATAGCTGGGAGAGTTTTAGAAATAGCAAAAGCCAAACGCTGTAAACTAGTGAAGAAACCTTCCTAAATATAGGAGGCCTTGTTCCTTTTTCTCATGTATTTTGGCCATGTGTTTAAGTACCCACAGACCACAAAAAATGCACGTGAGAAACATTCCTTTTGGAGGAAACAACTCAGGGAAAGCACTACACAGATTTGTCTTGGATTCCTATGTGAGATGACTAGAGAAGGCTAAATAATGCACACACCTCTGATGCAATCACTTTATTTGTGTAAGATCCCCACTTTTTTTTTTTTTTTTAATCAGAAGAGCGGTTCTGAATGGAAGATGGCAGCTTAATGGTCTCAGTTCTTCCAGAAGAAGCACTAGGAAAAGCAGCACTCAGCTGCAACCGTTCTGTTCATGCTATTCACAGTAGGTTTTTAAAAAAAGTGGTTATGATTCTGCTATAGCTGAGTCAAGCTGGATTTGAATCCAGGATCTGAAGGCAAATTAGGTTTTAATGTCTTCTGAACTGGATTAGCTTTGATGCTTTGCTAAAAAAGTTTAGTTGAATTGCAGTACGATGAAAAGACTCCTGTTCAGCAGCAAAGGAGATACAATTATCAAACCAATCTTAATGAGATTGTGGACTTAATTTTAGGCTCCCCAGAGGAATGTTGAAAGCCTGGTCTGGTTACACTGACCCTGTCCAGAATGCTGAAATTCATCCAGAAAGATAAACGTATGAGCAGTGCTTTGATAGAGCAGATGCTCGACGAGGGATTAGGACAGAGCAAATGCCTTTTTAACTGTAATTTTTAAACAGTTATTAAACTGGACTATAGTATCTGTTATCTTTGAGAGGGGAAAAAAAAGTGTAGGACATGAAAAACAACCATTACAGAACACATAAGCACAATTTTTCAACCACTGGTTTCAAAATTAAAAACTTCTGAACAAAGGTTTTCTCTGAGGAGGGCCGCTTTGTAACCAATTCAAGTCTTCAAATAGCTATTTTTTAAAAAAAATCCTGTCAGCTACACAAATTGTTTTTCCTTTAGAATCCAAATCCTGTCAAGCCAGGTTGATTAAAATGTTGCATTAAGGGGAAAAAAAAAGAAAAAAAAAAGGAAAAGAGGGCAGCAATCTAATCTCCCCTTTTAAAAAAGTGAAAGTAGCAACTCAATTTTTAAACCGTCATGAACAAAAAGCTATAGCCCATCTATCATTCACATATGGATTCATGTAATGATTCTTCAATTAGAATTATTATCTATACAGCAGCTGAAGACTGAGAACTGCTGATACACTGCAGATGAGAGCATTTGCTAGTCTCTGGGCTCCAGCCTTTCTCAAAAAATGATGATCACACAATATAGATTGCTCGGTTTATGTGTATTAAGCTGCAATGCCAGCATTTACATTTGCAACATTACAATTTTGCTTTCTTGGTCTCAAGAGAATTTGCTGCATCTGGTAGATTTTATTTGCTTTGTATCTTAGGCAATTGTTTCAAGCAAAGCATGGATAGGCAATATTATTGGCCATATAAGTCCTCGGATTTATTCACTTAAATCCTACAAAAGAGGTAAAGTAAGAGCGTGATCCAAGTTTTTGACATGGCTCCTTCACTGCCAGTTTGCCTGTACTGTGTCCCAGCGACATCTAGTCCCATCCTTCTTTCACCCACGTTTGTGCAGACAGTGCAAGAGGCATCAGCAAAGAGAAAGGAAAGAAAAGCAGCTCACTACACAGTCACAGACACTGCAGGGGACAAAATGTGCTGTGGCGACGGGACCCACAGCAGCCCACGTGTTCCTACCTCCCAGTGCAAAGGTTGTACCACTCACATCTCTGGAAGTAGACCATGTAGTGCTCACCCTACAGCCCCTGGAGTTGTTCCAGGGCTTTCCCTTTCCTACCTCGCTGCTGGTACCTGCACGGTGCAGCCCAGATCACAGAAGATAGAGATGGACCAGCTGCAGAAATAGTGTCTGTGAAAACCTCACCAAGTGCACATCTGCTCATAGCATTTCTGCTACATGAGTGAGCGGAACCTCAGGTTGCCCTCCTAGATGTCTCACCAGTAACAAGGGTGCAGGAGATGACTCCAAAACCTGCTGGGCCCAACCTGTTACCTGGAAGCCCTTAGTGGCAGGCACCTACACAGGGGTGAAGAATAGGGATGCACGTTAATTTAGTTCAGGAGCTTCTTGCCTCGCCCTACAATCTTAGAAACATCTTCAAGAAGGCAACTCGCATTAATATATCTATTTTAACTCTGCTTATTTTGCTTATTCTTGCATGAATACTACTTTTAGTGGGTAAGTCCTGCCACAACTATGAAGTTTCCCAACATCTGTTACACAAAGGAAATAGAAAAACCCAGATGATAGCTGTATGCTTCAATATTATTTCACTGTTTTATTAGAGATATTGGGAACAGAAGATAAATACATTATATTATATTCCTTCAAAAATACTTGGTTTATCTACCAAAGCTCCTTTTCCAAGTATGTGCTATACATAACAATTCTCCTCCATTTAACTTGAAAGGTAAATTTCACTCTGAATTACTTGCATAAAACTTCAAACTCTGCTCATAACAATATTATACAATGCCTTTGTCTCTAAAAATTTAAGATCTAACAAATACAGATCACAAAACTAGCAAACAAGAGTGGAAACTGGTACAAGAGGTTACTGAAGTAAGTAAACAAACATTTAGCTCAAGAGTCTATACATCATGATGTGGTAAGTTTCTAAGGTATTTTAAACCGTCACACCTCAATGAGATTTGTGAAGTACTTCATTGACATATATAGACACTAAATACTTTGATTTTCTTTGCAACCAAAATCATTACCTTAAAATGATTTTAATTTTTAAAAAAAAGGTTTATAAAATCGAATTCAGATAAGAATGCTGCTTTTTTCTTCTCCACTTCTGTTCAGAGTGCGCACTGCGGAATTTTTCATCTTTCTGATGAATTTAGAAATATTTTGCAGACAGGAAAATCACTACCTGAGAAAGCGTGTCAATCCAGAGTTGAAGTGAGTGAAGTGACTTCTATCAGACAACTTAATACAAGAAATAAAAGGTAAGGACTTCTTCCTCTCAGAAAAGTCATCTGCTGTTTTCTGTCTCTTCAGTTTCAGGATATTATTCATCAAACACTTTCTCAAGCTACTATCAAGCACCTTCTGACAGCTATTGTTAGAGAATGTTAAAGTTTGCATTCTTTGACAAGTCATCTATCTGGGTGAGTTAAGCTGTCGCAAGCTGGCTGGGCAGTACCCAAAGCCATGGCCTGGTGCTCTTCAGGGCTTTGGCTCACGGCCTGGGACACAGCCTCACGGAGGGGCACTATGAGAGCAAAGCAAGCTCTCAACAGAGAAAATGAAGCAAAAATGCACATCTGACACCGTCCCTCACAACATCCTC